>JAPZDY010000011.1:4747076-4763239 GCA_029783645.1 Ctenochaetus hawaiiensis
CTTTTGCAAAAAAAACCAACTTAATCAACACAGTTTTGCACATATGATAAATCATCTTACAAGGTCTCTCTTTTGGAGCCTCAAAATATTCAGTATTACAGAGCAAACCTTTTTTATTTATTTAACTGTATTAGACAACTGCTGAGCCTTGAGCAAAATAAAATGTTTGTGTCCTGTGTCACATAGTGTTTTTGTTCTGAGTACCATCCTTATTTTTGTGTTCTGTCCGATGAGAAGTGTGGCTGCAAAATCGCTGCAGCTGGCGTCCTTTTCAGTGCACTCAGCTTTGAGTTCAAAAACTTTCAATTTTAAGCTCCTTTCAGACAACCTAACTTAATATTCAATTGTGCAAGACTTGTTTTCTTGGCAGCCGGGACAAATGAAGCTTGTACTGGCCATGTTCAGGTGTAGTTCTACAGTTTGAAACAGAAACCATCATAACTGAGCCCATTCGCTGGAGCAGACTGGTCAGACACTGAATGTTAGTGAGGAGTGTTGTGCTTTTATGACCCTGTGTGTTGTGAGCTTGTTTTTGAACATGTACACATCCCTCTGTTAACACAGCTAAGTCGGCTCCTTAATTAATGTCAATTAAAATCCACATGCAGTGTTTTGTTTTGTTTTTTTCTCACCAAAGAAGCGCTTCATCCCAGCACTTTACAACACCCTACCAGCACTTCCCTGCCAGAAAAAAAATACACTTTGTGGACTCAGGCTCTTTTTCAGCAGCTGCAGTTTTAAGACTTGTCATGAGTCTTAACACCCCAGCCTTTGTGGTTTTAGTTTTTTACTGTAAAAATGTTACGCTTTGGTTTAAGGAGGAAGGAGCAATAAATTTGCACTTTAATCCACCATGTTCAAAGGGGATATAAAAAACACAGGTGTGCTTCTTCCCATGTGGATCTGTGCAATAATCCCAGGATGATATCTTGAGTCTTTTGGTTCATTGTTGTACATCCATGCTCACATATGCTGTTTACAATGAACAGGCATATGGTGTTTAGGTATTTAATGAGGGAATTTCACCAGAGGGAAGACATACAGTGATTATTACTTTCAAAACAGACCTTTATGTGGACAGTCCATTCGGAGGGTGTCTTCAGTGTTATCATGATCATATTTTATATTGAGTTCAGTAAATACATTATATTTACACTGAGTCGGCGGGAAGTCATTATAGTACTGTGCTGTAAATATATTCATGCAAGCAATGACAGTGTGTTTATGTTTGTGTGTGTGTGAGTGTGCATGTGTATAACTGCAAATGTCTATTTTTTTTTTGCAACTCTGAACAGCTTAACTATACAATACATCATAAAAAACTAAGTACACACACACACACAGAGACACACAGACTCACACACACAGGCAAAGCAACAAGTAAATATGCTTCACTTCACCACTGCCACAACACACAGGCTTGGTCTTGCAGTGTGAATGATCTGATAGTGTTTTTTTGGCAGCCTCTCCAAAAATGCATCTCGTCCCTCCATCTATCTAAGCCCCCCCCCCCACCCCCGTGTACGTGATATTAAGTGCTGCTCTCACAGCTCCCTGTTTAGCCACTTGGCAATGCGGCAACACATCCATCTCTCTGGAAATGTTTATCTGCAATCTGTTTACTCCGTATACTCCTCCACATATATTCACATACAGTACATGTGGACCCATACACATAAACACATAGGCTGCATATACTCACACACATATACACACACACAAACACACACACACACCAGTTCCAGCCTTTCAAACACAAACAGTGCAACAAACACGTGCTAACATGAATGTAAACATGTGCCTACAAGGTAAAACAAACAAAAAATGCAGGGGGGCATATTATCCCAAACTGGTGTGTTTTCAGCGATATTAAATGGCAACAGAGTCACACTCTTAACTCATCACACACCGTAGCTTATTAAGGACCCTGTTGGTGTCACAATTTAAAGCACTGGGTGCCACTTAAGCATTTGTTGTGATGCTTAAAGCCTTTCTGCTACTAAGCTTTCTTACACGTGGTTAACCTGGCTGAAAGTCCTGTGTGTGACCCACCGTCCTATTACATCCTTTGCCCCTTTTGGGACCTTTTTACCATTTTTTTTTTTTTTTTGCCTCAGTAGGAGTCATTACTATGTACGTTCAATTTTGCCTGGAATAAGCTTTACTGTAGTTATTTAAAAGCTCCATTTGCTGCTAAATGGATGCTAAAGGTGCCTGAAATGTGACCCAAGGGGTCCCGACCAAGCCACCATGATGAGTTGGGAGTGGGGATGCTTTTAAATTCAAGTAAACACACAGAAATACACACGACATGCAAAAAAAACACAGATGTACATGAAAACATGCAATCAAACAGATGCACGTGTATGGTTAAACCCTCACAGGCTTTCACACCCTAGACATTAGTATGCATACACACAAGCATAACACACAGATGCACATTAGAGTTAGGAAGGAATGCTGATAGGAGCTATGGTTTGGATACGCTGGTTGAACTATATATAAACAGTGGAAGATTTAACCTCAGTAGGCTGCTGCACGTCTGTTAACACACACACATGTGCACACACTATATATACTTAAGTGTATCTCCAGCACACAACAGGAACACGTAACGCGCACACATGCTCGGATGACATTGTTATTACATTCCACTAATGAAATTATGCCTGTAAATGTAGCGCTCGGTTAAGCAGATAAAGCTCAAGCTTCCTTCCAAGCAGAGGCGAGAGGGGTCGAGAGACAAAGAATGAGAGCAGATAGAGAGGCTGCAGGGATCAAGGAGAAGTTAAAAACAGAAAAGTCAACTTTACAGAAAGGGTGAGCAATGGGAGAGAGATTACAGGAAGATAGAAGAAGCATGTGTGCTAGGGATGTACAAGGAGTTATTTGTCAGATCAAATCCAGATTTGCACATCATGAAGAGCTACAAGGGAACTGAAAGCTCTTATCTGTTTCACTGTGGCCTTGATTTCCATCAGTTATACAGTATTTTCAAGAGAAATCAAAGGCACGTTGTATAAGCTTTACCCAGACAGTTGAAAACATCCATCTGTACCTGTTAAGTGCAGTTGCTATAAGTATTGATTTCTCTTACATATGAAGCCGTTTAGATAACCCTTCTAAATTTACAACCTATCTGATCATTCAAGTGCTCTTTTCTTGTGTATTGCATTTTGTTAAAGTGACATCTATGTCATCAGATCTCAGCAATAAACTTGATAGTTAAGACATTATCATAACCAATGGAAACAATAACCAGACTACTCTTTTTGAGTGTGGAGGTGGAACAGTTGAATGTATTTTGTGAGGTAGTAGTATTTAAAAGACGATGATGTATGAGTTTATAGTGAAAGGAGGGTCACATTATCTCATTACTGGAAAAATCATGTTAATGAAAATTAAAGCTGTATTAATAAAAGGAATTCAATAGGAGTCGCCCACTGAGCTATCATTAAGTGGTTCATTTTGATAAAGCCTTTTTGGCCCAAATCATTCTCTCATAAATAGTCTCACCTGCATCAACAATCTGGAACTACCAAGACGACCTTTATCAATGACCAATTTATTATCAAGAACAAAAGAGTCTTAAATGAGAGTTAAAAAGAGTCTTCTTAAATGTACTTCCGTTCTCTAGCAGAGGAGCGTAGCCTGCTATTCATTTTAAATCCTAAATCTTTTTCAAGTCCTCTCTGTCAACATGTTTTGTTAGCATCTGTGAAATGTCGCAAATCTGTTGCCTTTTTACAAATCTGAATTTTTTCGGACATTATAACGTCTAGCCTACGCAATAAATAAACCACTTGTTAAGTTAGTGCATTGACTGATGTCCGATAACTTCCAGCTTGTTGCACCGGTAGACTGCAGACGGCAACAAGCAAGTCACTAAATCATTTAATTTGTCTTCAGGAGTAGAAAAGGCAGCACCTTCCTTCTCTCTGTTTTCCCTTCAGTGTGTCAGACACAGGCTAAAGGCAAACAAACACACACTCGCACACATGACACACACACACACACAACACTAACCATAAATTACAGAGAGGCAGCAAATCATTCTCTCATGCACTCCCCGGTGACTCAAACATTTAGTTTATTCTCTGTTGCGCTCTGCAAATTAAAGTGTGCACAAAAGGCTTTTAAATGTTGGCATGCATTATATTGTGTTATGAAATTATGTGGCATTGATGCCAAAGCTTTCTGGTATAATCATCAATTATGCCTGGTATTTTGCATGCGTGTGTCTTAGTGTTGGTATGTGTGGAGTATAAAGGCTGCAGGGTCAACGAGGTTCAATCAATTCAACAGTGAAATGTAAAACACCACAAGGATAAAGCTACAAACTTGACCTATGCAAAGAAATAATGATGAACAGTGTGTTGTAAATAAATAAGCACTGAATAAAAATTGCATTCTGTATGGCGCAGTTGAATCTACCCACCATAAAACATTAAAGACTCAAGCTAGGATTGCTATACTGAGCACATAATTAATGGGTAGAGCTATAACGGTAGACGGGTAGAACTTTTAGACCAAAAGTTGACTTAGGACCTCATAACTGCCTTTTTTAGCCGAGTTTCATATGTTTCATAATTTATCATGTGGAAACAGTTCATATCCCGAAGGCCACAGAACCCATTCAGAAATCTGTGTAAAGCTTCAAAATGACACAGGGTTTCTTCATAAATAAAGTTATTTTGTTTACTGCTTAAAGTAAAGACTCAACAAACTTTCCTCGAGTGTGCTGCTCTCTGATCCAAGCTGACCTTCAGCTCTCTTTTATCGGCTCCTTAGGTGGAGCTGTCTGACAGCACCTCTCACACCATCACTGATGCCTACGCCGGGAAGGAATACATCATCCAGGTAACGTCTCTTGTATTCGCCGTGTCTGCTTGACTCATCATCTAATGCATAAAACAATTCACATCCAATAATGTCCATATAAAAGCAGTCTGAAGCTATTATTTTCTCTGAAGCTGCAGCCTCAAAACTGGGGAACAAAGGGGAAGCAAACATGGAACCACTGATGTTTGCAGTTTCTCTTGTTAAGAGTTTCCTCTCTAACAGGTCCTCAAGGTTTTTCTAACAACTGACTTCTTTCTACTGTCGTTTTGTTCAACAGGTTGCTGCCAAGGACACAGAGATTGGAACATGGAGTGACTGGAGTGTTGCTGTCCATGCTACACCCTGGATTGAAGACCCTCTGCCAATCACTTCCACAACTGAAGTGGACTTTTCTACCGGTAGGTTATAGCCTTATTCAGAATTGACGACTAAAGTTATAATTGTTTGAATCTATACTATCTGAGCTTAACGTTTATATTTCATATTTCTATCTCCAATCCACACTGTACAAACTGAAAGAATTTTTTCCCCCTGTCTCTCTGGAATTGAGGTTTTCCATGCATAAAGCATGTCCACTTTAAAACAAAAGTAAATGGAGCAGGACAGTGGTTATAGAGGAAATATACTTCATGGAAAAACTGACTCGTTTTCTAAGGATTTAAGCAGAGACCCATGAAAACTGCCGGGGAAAATCGACTGCATTTTACGTGCAAGAGAAAAGATGGTTTATATTTCCAGCTAGTCAGAAAAGTACAGATCAAAGGTTGGAATGAGAGAGTAGATGCCTCCTTTTATATATTATTTTATTTTATTTACCTTTTATCATTGTCATTTTTTGTTGATGTTGCTTAGTGAAAAGGAGCTGAAAAATACTGAGAAAAAGTATAAACTGAATGTCAGAATGATCACCAGAGTGATCACAGTTCATTGTATGGAAAACATGAATGTGTGCATCATAATCCGTGTAGAATCACGTAGTAGTTGTGAGAGATTTACGTAAAGCTACCAATGCAATCTCTCTCATGGTGTGTGAGCTAGAGAAGTCAGAGACGAAGCAGCAAATCATAAGAATAAATTGTCTTTGCATCTTAGTGTCTGTGCAAAATTACATGCAAATCCATCTAGTAAATGTTGAGTTAGTTAAATTTTTTACTGCTAGTGGAAAAATGCAAATAAGTATAACAGAAGCCTTAATGTGTTGTAAAGGCTTGTCAAGAGTAGGCAATGATATTTGCAATAATTCCCCAAATAATCGAGTTGACCAGTTTAAAGAGGGAAAATTACGGATAAAACTGACCAAGCACTAACACTAAACATGAGTGAGTGCATGTAGAATATTACAATATAATTTCTTCAGTGCTGTTTGTTTTTTTATAAGTCTCGTAGTTCATCAGCTTGAGTAATTGTAATAATAATAAAGTATTCCCATAATGTTTTTAAAATTGTTCTTTGGTGCCCATGGCTGTCACACAGTAAATTTCCTGAACCAGTTAGGTATGAAATTAAGTCTGGTTAATAACTTTCTTTATCATTAAATTGAGTATGTATTTGATAGCCTTGAACTTTTATCACAGCTTAAGCTATAAGATCCAGTAGCCTCCAGACAAATCGACGCACATCAACCTGAGCGCCTGAACACCGCCTCAGGGAAAAAAGTGTGCCTCCTTTTAAAAAATGCTCACGTCTCTATCTTTCCTGCAGCCTCAATTTGGCTCACTTACAGTATAGCAACGCCGCACCTTCTAGGACTTTTTTTTTAATGCATGAGAAATGATAATTCAACATTATTTTCCTCGTAGAGTGTTATATATCGTGTCCTCTAACATGCACTCGCATAAACACAAGGACAGAAGCTATGTCTGGGAATTATCTAGTCAACAACCCTTCAGCATGTGGCAGAGATCAAGGATGGCTCACTTGTCAAATCGAAATCTCTCAACGCACTGATGATCCCTGAACAATAAGACATCCATTCCAGCTCTAAACACTCCTCTGTGCACATCTCTGCAACCACAGTGGAATAGCAAAACACAACTGGCAGGACACATTTTGAATGAATAAACCCTGAAAATGGCTGGTTATGTTTTAAAGTGTATTTGGCCAATTTACACTTTCTAAATTGCAATTCTGCTGTCATGTTTAATGTAGGGCGTGTTTATCCTCACTATTTTCATATTAAGCTGGTAAATATTCCATTATAATATTCAAATTGCAAGAGATATTAAACTGCAAAAAATTGTACTGGAAGGCATTTTGTGTTAAGTTGTTAAAACCTTCAAGTCTGTCACCTCTTGTAAAATGAAGTGTGGTCTAAGCTTTTTCACACCTATACAACACCCTACAGTGATGTCACAGTGACCACACTCCAGTTACATTTATGCATTATTATATTGAGCCAAGAGCCTCAACCACTTGAAGCTGGCAAGAAATGACACAGCTTTTTAATATCCTGCAGAGGTAGGATTTGGGGGAAAAAAAAAATGGTATTATCAAAAAGTTGTCTCACAGTCTTGCTTGACTTGATACAGCTTTTTGGCTTTTTCAATTTTGTCAAAAGCTAAAGCAATCGAAATTTGGAAGTCTGGAGATAAATCTGAGGTCAGATATCAGTGGGCAAAGTTTTAGTATCGGTATGTCAAATGTTAAAAAGCCATCAAACAGGTGTCAAAAGAAATCACTTCTGCCAGAGGGAAGAAGCTTGCTATTGACCGCTGAAATGCAATCACAAGCATGACAAAAGACACAGACAGTCCACAGTCATTCGCTTTTCATGCTCAAAAAGTAGCTGCTCCAACAGAGAGTTACTATTTGTTGCTTCTGTTGCTTATCTTGTCACTCAGAGCCACTCAGAGTGTTTGAAGGACAGTCGGGACATGTGGACGAAGGAAAGCACAGTATCCAAAGAAGACCCCTGTCCTTCTGGGAAATGAACTGAAATGATTTTGACAGTAAAGAAGTTCAACACAATAATGAAAAAAACATTTGAAAAGCGCCACTCAGTGTAACAACATAGTATCATCAGGAAGTTATTTCACTGAAATACTCACTAATACCTTATTACTAACTAAGAAACACACTTTTTGTTGCCCTCCTGCTATACATTTAATCTGGTTAATCTGGTTTCACAGGTCATTATGTACAAGACTCTTTTTTGGCCTGGAGCAGGCAACTTCCTGGAGTCTCTGCTAGGTGCCTGGCAACCTTACAATGGCCGCCAGACTCCAGAAAGTAGTTGCGCCTGGCTAAGAAGTAGTTCAACAGACACCACATAAAACCAAACTCCACACATAACAGCCAATTGTTGTGTTTTACACTTGTGGTGAAGATTAAAAAAACGTATTTTTTAGAGAGCTTTACAGGTTCTGGTGTACACATTGTGTTACTGTCAGACAGAGCCAGGCTAGCTGTTTCCAATCTTTATGCTAAGCTAAACTAACAGGCTGCTGGCTATAACTTAATATTAAACAGACTCAAACGGCGGTGATATCAATATTAACATCTATTCTTGACAAGGAAATGAATAGATATCCAGTTATTTTGAATGTACCAGATGTGAATACAGATCATAGAGTCTTCACAAATTACTAACATTTAGACTTTTTTGTCCTGGATTTTGCCTTAAAGGCCACATACAGTTGAATGGTGGAGGTTGTTAGGCTTTATCTGTCTGATTAGAGATGGACAAACCATTTACACCTTATTTTACAACAAGGTGCTTCTATTGAATTCTCATAATATTGGTATTGTATAAAATCAGATTTTAATTACAGTATTGAAAGTATAAAACTAGAATAACTTTGTATTATCATTGAAAAGTATTTTAATTAAACAATTCCTGACCTATTTGAGCCTTCATTCTTTAATCCAGGTGACCTTTACATTACAAAAAATTTATTTGTAGGCAGTGCAACTTTAGTTTCAAATCAAGTAGATGAGAATAAGTATTCTAAAAATTATTTCCCCTGACAATATGAACCTTATTTGAAATCCTCCTGAAAAAAATCTCTCTATGTACCTGTTTTTCTCTGTCTGTCTACCTGTCTTCCTTTCCCTTTCTCTGTCTGTCTTTCTCTCCCTCTTTCTGCCTGCCTGCCCTTTTCTCCTTCTCTCTGTCTACCTGTCTTTCTCTTCCTCTCTGCCCATCCGTTCACATTTCTCAACAGTTGAGCAGTACAACAGTGACTCCTGTTGGTCACGAGCAGCACTACATACTAATCTTTACAGTCAACACTGAATGAGCTCTCCCGATCCTGGAAACACACAAACATGCTAAACAGCTCATACAGAACATGCAGCATGCTTCCACACCCCCCTCACACACAAACACATAGAAACAGGGTCACACACACACATTCACTGTATTTCTCTCTCATTGCATGCAGAATCCACATGCACACTCACACACACGCACGCACACACTCTCTCTCTCTGACTTAGTACACAGTGTATTTTTCTTGTTCTCTGGGAAAAGAACAGGAGGTTATTGGGATTCTCCTCATGCCTCTTCCCGATCCAGCTGCGGATTCTCTGCTTTCCTTCCTTCTTTCTTCATCCTGTTCACTTTTCTCTCTTTTTCTCCTTCTTACCTCTAGATTATCCTTTTTCTTTGTCACTCTTTTACTTTCCTATTTTCCCTCAATTCCATACCTTTTGACCACTCACTCTTTCTCTTACTTTTGGTCACCTGACCCTCTGTACATATCCCTTATTTTATGGCCCTCTGCAACTTTCTTTACAGGTGTTACTTGTTGATGTCAGATTACATCTGTGTAACGGCTGTGTGCAGCCGCAACTGCTTTGTTAAAATCAATGCAGTGACTTCAGGGCTGTTATTGTTCTCAGTGATGGGTACACCTTTTCTCCATGTTGTGTTTTCTTCATCGCTCAGAACTTTGAAATAAATGCAGGAAAGAACAAAGAAAGCAATGGTACTTCCATCAACCTGTTTTCATCAGATCTTCTCACAGCAAAAGTCACATGCAGGAAACAGGAAGTTCAAAATATGAAGAATTATAGAGCAAAGATGTTTTGATAGTACCTAACCCAAACATGATTCGTTGTTATATTTGTAGCCATTCATTTAGCAACTGATTTAACACCACAGGGACAAATTGAAGTACAATATCACATGAAGAACTTAAACTATTGTATGTTGGAAGCAGCACTGCGTTGAAATTATGTATCAGAGTTGCTGGGTGCTCAGTTCATTATGTAATTGTGTCACCTGAGATTTCTGCAAAGAGAGAAGATTTTATTGCCATACACTACAATATACAATCAAATCAAAAATCCAAGAAGTCAATCTAATCACTTATTTAGGTCTTGCTGACAGTTGTAGAGCTATGTTAAATAGAATCACATGACTGGGAAAATAAGGAAAATAGCAGATTTCCTGTCCACAAAGGGGCCCAATAAGAACAACTTTCAGCCTGGGCCGACTCTTTTTCAGCTGACCAGCTTGTTAACATCTCCACACTGACCAATATTTCCTGGCTGCTCAGGCGAATAGGAAATGAATAGACTTCCTGTGACTTATTGATTGTGTAGCTCACAGTCTAAACACACGGTTACACTTTCTCTGTTTCCTCTTTGTCTTTTCCCCTGTCTTGTCTATACGGCGTTCTCTCTACCTCTCCTTTCTTTTTGTGGCTTTTTCTCTGTTCATGTAGCAGCAATAGCAGATGAACTGAATTAGTCGCTAGTTGCAGTTAAGTGTCTGTCCTGTTTCCTGGCATCAGCAGCCTCATTTCACATCAAAAGATAGCACAGTGACAGGCAGACGATATTTAGAAATCCCATCCACGCTGATTGGACCATTGCCTAGCAACAACATTCCAGGAGGTAAAAAGCAGATCAGTTTAAGCTTTAAAAAGTTGCAGTCATCTTTAGTGTTGCAACCATCTAAGATATAAGTTTCTGCCCCACCCATCCTGTGAGACAGAAACTGGACACTGTCTAGCACCAAACAGGCAACACTAGATATCACTTCTTATATCCTTCAAGTCTGCAACTATTTATAGATGCTTAGTGTCTGTTTCAAGGCATATCATAGAACAGGATTTTGTGTTTCTGTGCATGCACACAGAAACCACCACAGCAAAATACTTAAGTGCCTTAAGGTCTTCTTTTGCTGCATGCTGGCTGCAATTATAGAAAAACCACTATTTAAAGGCCCTATTCGTTAAAGTGGCATAGGAGTATTATAATCAGTGGTGTGTTATGATTTTTTATGGTTCTTTAAGAAAATGTCTCATTCAGTTTCTCAGTTGTTACTGTGGGGTGAAAGACATGAGCACTCTCAGGACTTGGATGGGCATAAAGTCATCAGTATATAAATTTGGTTTCTAATTTTGACTCACCTCACTGTCTCCATGTCAGAAATAAATAAAAATTAAAAAATGGCCGAGGTACCTCTATGGGAATCTTGGATTCGGCTAAGGTAAATAAAACATGATAACATGCCATAAAGTGTCTCAAGGGTGCCCATCCAGTGGAGAAAACATGTTTGAGGGCCCCCTGGGGTGTCTTTCAAGTGGAGAAATGCTAGTAAAGGCCCTCAAGAGGGCTCCTACAGTTGAGAAAATTTGATTAAAAGCCCTCTAGAGTGCCCACTTAATGGAGAAAACGGGATGCAGTGCCCTTTAAGGTGCCCTTTGAAAAAAAAAACATGAAAAAGTGCCCTGGTTGTCCCTGTGCCAGTTAAAATATGACAATATGCCAACACAATACATGCCAAACACGGTAAATTGCGCTCTGGGGTGCCCATCTAATGGACAAAATGTTCCTTCATTGTTTATTCACGTAGAAAACTCATGTTGATAAGTAGAGAAAACTTTCAAATGGTGATTGACTTTTGCAAAAAAAAAAAAAAGCCTAGTATGTTTCCATTGGCTGGCAAACATGGCAACAAACACAACTTCAAAACAGATACTGATGACCATGCAGCAAGGATAATCAGAATGCTGCTTTCATGTTTTTCTTACAGCAGTCTTTTACATTGAAATACCCAGACGCTTGAAACAACAGTATCAGCATGAATAGGCAGCATTGTTTTGATTGAAGTCACTCAGCAAATTAAACCTTATTAATTTTCCATCCTCAAGGGCGTTTATACCCATCCTTCTAAACTTTCTCTTTATCTTTCAGAAATCCCCGTCTCCTCTCTGTACACCCTCGCTGCTGCTCGTCTCCTCCGTCACCTGTGTTTCTTCTTTGCCATTCTTTATTGGTCTTCTTTCCTCCTCAAATCATTATCTTGTCTCCATGTCTTTACCTGTCCCCAACTTGCCTGTTACACCAACGCACACCCCATAACTGTCTCCGCTCATCACCATCACATTATTTCTGCGTAATTTTTATTTTCTCCTCCACTCCAAAGCTAAATGTTTTGCTGACGGCAGGAAGAGCTGCTGATCATTTTAAATGTGTCCTAGATCGCTCTCTCGTTCTCTCTCTTTCTCTGTCTCTCTCTCTCTCTCTCTTTACCACTTACTCTTCAGCTATTTCACACCTGGCTGCTTCCTTCTAATATCTCCCCACTCCCAACACAGTGCTACACTACAGACATTAATTGGAAGGAGAGGGAAATCATACTCTCTCTCCAGTAAAAAAAAAAAAACAAAAAAAAACAATGCTGTAGATTCAAGACTGAGCTGCAAACAGTGTGCATGAGTTAATATCTGCTGTGTTGCCTGCAGCTGTAGCAACAGCCCCATTTTATAAAACATTTAACCGTGATATTTTTATTTGTCAGAGAAATGTCAAACAAAAATGGAGTGCTTTAAAACTGTTTAGGCAGCTTGTAATTTTCAGCATTTATTTGTGTTTGCAGCCTCACGCACCAGAAGTAGCAATATAGATAGGAATAGTACAATATCACAGCCTTACTGTATCACAGAGTAGCAGTGACCATGGCTGTATACAGTATAATAGCACTTTGATTCTCTACCTACATGTTTAACTATTAGATCAGCCTTATCATAATGTTTGGAAACATATTTTACTGTTACATTTCATTTATTTTGGTGCTTTATTGTATATGCAAGTTTTGTCTCATGTCACTCAAGGGAAGTTAAGTCAAAAAAGTAAAGCCCAGACCTTTTTTGTATCTTTCGATTGTTCTTGGATTTTACCAGATCAGATCAGAGCAGAAACTGAATGTTTTTGCTTTCAAGTCTCGAGTTTTTTAAGGGCTTTAAGTCTCAATACAGAAAAATGCAAAAAAAGTTCTCAGATTCGTGGCTTAAACTGGTCTACAGCACTGGTTATGTGCTGTTAAATCAGAATTCACAGCGTAAAATGAGTAAGTGGGTGTATTTTCAAAGTGTATTAAACCGTCTCTTATCAGCAGTATATTAACCACCAGAATGTATATCCAGTCCTTTTTCAACTTTGCTGTCTTCTTTACCTTACTTTAATGTATTTCCACCTTCATATTTTATCTTTCTTTTTGCTGTCTTTGCTCTTCCCTCTCTCCTCTCTCTTCTCTCTTTTGTCTCTCCCTCTCTCTCCCTCTCTCAATTTTACCCTGCAGCTTCAGCATGAATGAGATTTTTTTCTTTTTCTTTTTTTTTCTTTTCTTTTTTTGTCCGGTTCACTTCATAACTGCCTTGACAAGTCCCATATTGATTGCACTTGCTGATTAGAATTGATTTCACTCTGCACTGTATTTTCCTTTCTGTCTTGTCCTTCCCGCTAAGATGAGCACTTTTCAATGTCCATTCATCAGAGCAGTGTTTCGAATGTTTTTTTGCTATTGGACACAAAATGATTATGACAATGCATGACACACACACACACACACACACAAAAGGAAAGATTGTACTGTTGATTTATAGGAGTTGATTAAAAACAAGCCTTTTTTTTTAAAAGGTTTTTCATGTTTCCTGATTGTTTTTTTCCAGAGACTAAGACCTCCCCCATACCGTCCTCCAACGCACCACAAAAGGCCGAACCTCCAGTGGGCAGAGCTGCCAGGCTCCTCACATTTTTCTCCCCTCTGCTGTTAGGAATGCTGATGCTGTTCATGTGGTGAGCGAACACACACACACACGCACACGCACACCCACACACACACACAAACACCTCTTGTAATGAGTCTGCTAACCCTCATCTTTGAATAGATTAAAAACTCAGCCATTCAGTCACATATTGGCAAGTCAGTGCATGTCTATTGATGTCAAAAGCATGTGTATAGAACAAGAGCAACAACGATTGGTGAGTTAGTTTGATGACCCAGCAGGGGCTCTCTTTTCATATTTTTCTGCAGAACCCCTGAAGGGATTGAGGTAAAATCCAATCTAAAGCTGTCCCATTTCAGTCATTTTACAGTTTCACACTATAAATCACGCTGTAATGGTTCGTGTCCTGTCGAAGATGTAGAGGTTGAACAATGAATGCTGAAAAGTTGAACGTTATGGAGCACAGCAAAGCTGACTGTAGAGATCTGCCACAGGAAACGGTTTTTGCAGCAAAGTCGATCGAAAGAGAAACTGACGAGCAGAAATGTCAAAAAAAAAAAATCCCTTTGACTAAATGACATTAAAATGTGGCTGCAGCTCCAGCTGAACAAATGCTGCTCTTTTTACCACTGGAGGATGAAAGTTAGATGAATATGGAAAAGACAAAATGCCAAAATCTATAACATACTCTCTGCAACAGGACGTTCAACTGCAAATTTATCAGCTGCATACACACAGTATTATCTTTTTAGTCTTGTCACTAGAATAAAGACCATTTTAAATTAAAGCGTTTAACACACACTCCTAAGGCAGATAGCACTGGACTAGTAGATCAACCTTTGAGGTTCTGTTGCTTTATTTATCCTATTTAATGCTTAAGTTTGTATCTCTACTGCACCACAGTTCCCAAGATAATACTATTTTCATTCCACTGCATTTATATAATGCTGCTTGCTACTTTACAGATTAGGATTTTGCATAAAATACAATGGATGAGCTCATATATACAATGCAGAGTTAAAGATTAAACCAGTGGTTCCACATAGAGACACATTATCCCCTAAGCATCAAATCACATGGTTTAATATCAATAACATTTTTTTCTCAGTAGAGTCCAATGTTTTAATATCTTTGAAAGAAACCACGATGAGAGAATGGTTTCGAAAACTGATACAAACTTGTGTTGCTGAACTTTGCCTTTTTTCCATTAAGCCACCCAGATTAATCATGCAATCATTTAAATGGTTAGGAACTGAACTTCTAACTATCTAACTGCTTATAAGGAAGTTAAAGTTATCTCCACCTAAGCTAACTACAAATGTAAAATGCTGCTTTGACATATTCATACCATTTAATAACAGAATATTAGTCCTCAGAGCCACTTTTGCACAGAGCCTATGTCTGAGATGCTTCTGGAGATTCCTAATTTGTGCTTCTGACTCTCTCTCCAGATGTAAATGTCTTATTCCTGAAGGCAGTAGGAGGAAGAAGAGGAGGAAGAGGCTTTTTCTATTTTGCACATGTTTCGAGGATACAGTGCATTTGATCATTTCTGCCCATCACACAGTTACTCACCAAAATTACTTAGACATGAAACCAGACGATGATAATGCAATTCAGCATTTTTGATTAATGGTGACAAAGAAATTCTTCAGAGAAACTTTTGAAAGCGGCACCCTCATCATCATCATCATTATCAACGCCAAACAGCAGCGGCAGCAGCAGGAGCAGCAACGACCACCACAACAGCAGCGATATGACATAGACAGTCTTCTAGTGCCCCCTGGTGGCTTGGATAAGCCACAGCAGACTTTGTTTGGCAACAGTTTGGTTTGGGAATCTCCTCTTCAGAGCAAGAAACATCGATTCCTCAGATGACAAAATATTCTCATCTACTTTTGTCCTTTTTTATGATCAATTGATAGTCTTAATTTTCACTTTGTTCTTAAACTTACAGCACTGTACAGACAAACACACACATTGTTTGCATGTGTGTTTGTGTGTATCGTTACGTAGCAGTCCCCATACAGCTAAATCATCATGCCAAAGACTCAACTTCACCCCCAATGAAATGGTTCCCAAACAATTCACTGAGCTTCCTGAAGCCCGTGCCTGACTTCATCGTGGGTTAAAGACCCCAGAAAGTTGCGTGTGTGTGTTTGTGTGTTTATGCACAACACCTGATCGATACCGATTTCAACGTTATGCGAATGAACCTTGGGACAAATGTGAGGAACCCCTGCAGCTCCTGTTTGTTTAAAGCTACCATTTAACAAAGAAGCCACAGAAGTACCTAAATAAGACTCTGAATCTGTCAAATGTGACGGTCGAATCAAGCAGACGGAGCGAGTCGTTTTTGAA
>JAPZDY010000011.1:4768303-4789331 GCA_029783645.1 Ctenochaetus hawaiiensis
TCCACGTCTCTTGTATATTCCTGAATCAAATAACTTTCTGCTGTGTCTGACGCAAACATTCTTTCTCAAATCCAAAAATATAGACATCAGAAACTTCTTAAATGGGTCTAACAATGGCCAGAATAGCGATGGCATTCACTCATTTTGTGTACTCTTCTCTTCCAATATCACTTTGAGCTGTAGTTTTAAAGCATTCTTGCATTAACCTCTTATTTAGGTAATCCCACATGCTCTCCATTTTCATTTCCAAAGTTCAATACTGACAAGTAGCAAGCCCTCTAGCGTTCAATTATGTACCTTCAACAGTGTTATGCTACAATGTCAGTCCTGCAAGTCCTATCATAATCACAAAACATTTAAGGCCCACAGTGCTAGAAATTCCAAAAAACATGATAGCAGTCAATAAATAAATCATTATTGGGTTATGCAGGGTCTTCTTAAAAATGTATTAGACTATTGACGTGTTGGTCTAAAATACTGAATAAGCATAATAATAAGTATTAAATGAAAGATTAAGGTTGAAACCGTACAGATATCTTCAGTTATGACCTAATATCCAGACAATAGATAGGCCTCATGTTCTGACTTCAATCATGGTCACTGGTCATATCTATTTAATATTCTGACATTAGATACAACTGGTATATGCTCTTCACACCTGGATAGTTTCTGATATTTTGTGGACACCCATAAAAGTAGAAAGGGTTTTGTAGCTTTAACTTTGCATTTTTTACATTTAAGAGCCCAATACGTAAATTGTATCAACCTTTTAAACACCTTTTGTGTGTGCTTGTGTGTGTTTATTGCTAGATCTCCACTGTTAAAAGTCATCAAAGATGGGACGTTCCTTCAGCAACATCTTGCTGTTTCACCTATGACCTGTAGGTGGCGACACAGCACCGCCGACCGTCAATGGCGCCACAAAATCCAACAGAAGAAGTGTCCAGACAGGCTTTGGCTGACCTATGCAAAGATATGGGTGAGTATTGTGACATTTACCAGAAGGTTGAACAAACATGACCAAAAAATATTTCAGTTTAATTATGCACAATTGAATTGCGCACTTTAGCTCCACTGAGAACACAGAGTCGGCCTCCCCTCTTCCTGTCCGAGTCCTGCGCTCTGTCGGCTGGGAACACAGTCCACATATCAGGTGCAGAGCTCAGACCAGGATGTTGTGGTGGAGAAATCTGTCTGCAAAGATTTGAACACAACAGTCTCTGACTTTCTGCTGCTTTTCCAACAATTGTCCCTTTTTGTCCTTTTCATTTTGTGTCTTTAGACGAAGCAGTCCTGAGTCCGGCTGGTCAGACTTGGTGGTCAGAAGTTGTCAGTGATTGTCTCAAATATCACTGCTCTGAGTTCAAAACACTTGTTTTTTTTTTTTCAAATGTGCTCATGTGTTTCTTTTCGAGGCCTCATGACTCTTCTATCATGGCCACTTACTGAAGACTATGAAGGCAAAATGTGTTTGAATTATGATCAACTTCAACAGTTTGTTCACTCATGTAATGTGTGTGAATGGTCACCTGCTGGTATGTCCGATGTGTCCTTTACTTTAATCACTTGCCAGCCAATGAGACAAGAGCATTTCCTGCATTCAGACCATGAGATTAACATTCTCACACCTCTGAACATCTGCTGAGCGGGAACTTTTCTTAGATCCTACATGAGAATTTGAGAGAATATTTTGTTTGTTAGACAAAAGCTCACCTGACTCTGTTTTGTCCTCCTTCAAAGAATCACATTTCAGGTAGGGGTTTGGCTTCTAAGCTTCAGGTCTCTTTGTAAAACAGACAGGGGTTTTAAACAGTTAGAAATAAATAAGCAAACATGGAGTGTGGTGAAAAATGAGGAACAATCTTGCATACGAAAAACAAAGGCAAAGAACATACTGAATTTCAAATTTAAATAACTAAACGTTAAGTCAGAGAACCAGACTGCCATTAAAAACATCCCATTAAATAGGATTGAACTTGTCTTTAGAGATATGATCTTGGATCTTAAAGAGACATTATTAAAATTGGATTTTATATGAGTGATTACTTTAATTTTTTGCATTATGATTTTCAACATTTGAACTGACACATCTTTTTAAGAGCATTCTTCTCAGCTGGTTTGCCTAATTTGAGATACAAAAGCCAGTCAGTCAGACTCATTAATAGGATCATTCTGACTGTCACATTCATTAAAAATGACCATCTAATTGAAACTGAAACAACATTTATGTGCATGATGGCATTTTTTAAAGTTGATGATTTGATATTAAATGTACTATTCACCCTCAAAACAAACACTATGCGGATCCTGAAACATCATTGTTAATGATTGCAATAGAATTCAATTTACACTCTCAGTTAGAGACCAGGCTGACAGACAGTGTCGGCTGGTAACCAATACTCACTGTGTGTTTTTTGTAACAGTATGTATGACTTTCAGTATCTGGCGTTGAGTCATATGTTTTCATTTTGTGGTCTCTTCTGCCCTCTAGTGGCGCTCAGAGAGTCTGCAGGAACTAACAATAAGATTTGTCCACGTCTCTTGTATATTCCTGAATCAAATAACTTTCTGCTGTGTCTGACGCAAACATTCTTTCTCAAATCCAAAAGTATAGACATCAGAAACTTCTTAAATGGGTCTAACAATGGCCAGAATAGCAGTGGCATTCACTAGTGTTTAACCATGTTCCTTCAACAATATTATGCTATAATGTCAGTCCTGCAAGTCCTATCATAATCATAAAGACAGTAAAGGCCCATAGTGCTAGAAATTCCAAAAAACATGATAGTAGTCAAGAAACAAATCATTATTGCGTTATGCAGGGTCTTTTTTGTTGACTTGTTGGTCTAAATACTGAATAAGCATAGGTATTTAATAAAATATTGAGGCTGAAATTGTACAGATATCTTCAGTTATGACCTAATATCCAGACAACAGATATCCCCCATGTTCTGACCACAATCATGGTCGCTTGTCATATCCATTCCATATACTGACATTAGTAACCACTGGTATATGCTCATCAAATATGGATAGTTTACAGTATTTTATGGACACCCCAAAAAATCAATAGGGTTTTGTAGCTTTAACTTTGCATTCTCTAGATTTAAGGGTCCACTTCGTTAATTGTATCAACCTTTCAAACACCTTTTGTGTGTTAGTTACTGGATCTCCACTGATTGAATTCATCAGAGACGTAGGACGTTCCTTCAGCAACATCTTGCTGTTCAACATATGGCCTGTAGGTGGCGACACAGCACCTCCGACCGTTCACAGCACCACAAAACCCAACAGAAGAAGAGTTCTGCCAGGCGTATGGCTCACCAATGCGAAGATATGGGGTGAGTATTGTGACATTTACTAGAAGGTTGAACAAACATGACAAAAATATATCAGTTTAATCATGCACAACTGAATTGCGCACTTTAACTGTAAGCGTAGCTTCTCATGTTGTGCAATTCCCTTCGATTTTAGCAAAGCTAATCGTGACAGGTGATGTCCGCCTACACGAAGCAGCATCTTCCACAGTCACTGCTGGCCAGTCGGCTCCTGGCTAGCGGTGTTCTTCAACGATGTTAACGTTATTGTTGGATGGTTAATTAGGGGTCTCTAACCTCTTTTTGTCATGCGTTAACTTGGGAATGACGAGAAGAAAAAAAAAACATTTACCCCACAGACTTTAGAGGAGATAACGGGGAGCTGTCAGCAGGTGACAAGAAATAATAACTAGCTAACTGTAAGCTAATTAAATTTTCAAAAGAAAGATTCCTGCACGATGGCGTATAGTCAGATAGACTGCCTGGCAGCTGAATCTGTCCTACATTGCACTCAGTTGCGTGAGAGGCAGAGACCTATTTTTATATATCCTCTGGGTTTAAAGGACGCCATAGACAATGGTAAGTTAAATAAGATGAGCATGTCCTTTTGATGGCAGATAAGGAGCTGCAGTATAAAGATGTCGTCTCTTGCTTTATGTCTTTGTTGTTTATGAACCAATAGAATTTAAGCAGTCTTTCTCTCAGGAAGCAGAGAGTTTCTGAAGACAAGAACGGTTGTAAACGTGCATTAAATTTTTAATTGCATAATGTCGGACATGGCTAAGTGGATGTATTGCAGTGCTGCATTACTTTAGTTAAAATCCATCTGATGTACACTTTTCAATTTATTCAATTTGATCTGAAAGTCCATATGAGCAGTGGCAGTGTTGTAAAGATTAAACTCTTCGAAAATGTGGCATGAAGCCTCACTGTTTGTAATGCTCAGTCCGTGGACAAATAATTGAAAAAGCAATATGTAGTGAGCGTCCTGTATATATGTGTCCTTATAACCAATCAGCCAGTATCATGAAGTAGTATCACTTAAGTTCTCCTTTTTTGATACAGTGTGCGATATCAATTTTTGGGGAATATGCAATGTTTACACATTAGCCTAAAAAGCTCCTAAATACCTTAATGCATATGAATAATGCACATGTTAGCTACTTGTAATATAGTGCATACAAAATTGTCTATTTCATGCCTCCCTCTCACTTCCTTTAATGCTGTTTTCTTGCATCCCAGTCTTACCCCACTCACCCCCACTCCTAAATCCCTCTTCTTTTTTTCCTCTGTCCTTTTCCAGTGTACCTAACTCTTGCTGACCTTCACTGGCGTTTGGCCCCCACAGCCATCTGTCAACATGCAAGGGTTTTACTCCAAGCTTGACTCCTCTCCCTCTATGTCCCCATTGTTGGGGATGGGCCTCGGGCGAGAAGGTGCTCCTGTGCCCCTCAGTCTGGCCGTGGAGACGGAGAAGGCTCAGGCACTCCTACAGACATTCAGCTCTGCCTCTCTGCTGGCTTCAGCAGGACTCGGTATGTTCTGTGTGGTGGCGGATCACGCTCTCCAGCTGTATGTCATCCAGCAGCACCTGTGGCTGCGCGCGGCCTTGGACAATGCCACACATGGATTGGTGGGACTGTGGTCATGGGCTGTTGTTATTGGACTAAGAAAAAAGAGTGATCTGTACGAGGTGCTGCTGGCTGGACTTCTGGCATCAATCATAGATCTGGACCACTTCTATATGGCTGGATCCCTCTCACTTAAGGTAAAACTTGGACCCTTATTGAGACCTTACATAGAGATTGTCCACATATATATAAAAAAATGCTCTCTTTATGGTCAGATTTTGGTCAGATAGCAAGAATTGTGCTAAATAAATAAAGAAAATAACCATCACTTTTTAGTCTGTAATGCTGATCTATCCTAACATTTTTGCAGTCCATGATTGAATGAGAGGCAGTCAGTGTTTGAACAGAGCTTTTAGGTGTGTAATGATGTGTTTGTTTGGTGCCAGCCTGATTGATTTTCTTTTTTTTACATTTATGTACCAATGCCAAGTCTTTCCACTACCGCATCACAGTGCATCTAAAAATCAATTAATTCCCCCACATTTGGTGTATGCATGCTGCCTGAGCTTAGACCATGGTGACACTCCCAACACAGAGAGCAGATGAAGCACCCAGATGTGACAGTAAAGATGAGTCTCAGCATATTGGGTACTGCACCCCTGGTCTGATAAAGATAGGGAAATTTCTGCTACTTATTCTGGCATCATGTTGTTTGAAATATCAAAATAATATTAAATATTATGTAATTAACACCCATTGTTAACACAAGAGGCAAAAGCAAAAAAGGCAAAATTGTTGATCATGACCACATATTGTACGATCAGTCAGTAACCTAATTTCCTGACAAGCCCACTGTGCATTCTTTTGAATTCATGTACATCTTATAGCAGATATCAAAGAAACTTTGAACAAGTATGAGATGATAAGTATTCTCTTAAAGTTTCTCTAAGCAGCAGGTATGTTTTAAGGGGTTTTTTTGCCTTTTGGCACAGAATTTTTACACGTGAGCACAATACATAATTGATTTTTGTTAAAAAAAAAAAAAGGAATATATTACATATAATACATATACATATACTACATATAATAATCGTATAAAGGGAACTCCTTTTGCTCACAGGAATTAAGGTATACTGTAAAAAGTTATTCAATGAGAAACTGTTCATAATTTGAGGAGTCATGTCTTTAAAAGTTTGACAGATATTGTGTATGTTTTTTATCAGTCTTAAGACATGAAATTCTGCAGAACTCCTGTAACAAAGAACTTGCAGTAATAATATTTGTAGAATGAAGATTGATATTATTCTGCTGAAGAACATCTTGCAAAATACTTTCTAATAACTCCCACTTTCCCTCCAGGCTGCTGTCTCTCTCCCTCAGCGTCCTCCTCTGCACTGTTCCTCCCTCATCCCTGTCCTCTGTCTGTCCCTCCGCTTCCTCATGTGGATCGGACGCCTCAAAGATGCTTGGTGTTCCTTGCCATGGATGCTTTTCATTTCCATGGCGACACACCACGTCAGGGATGCAGTGCGCCACGGCCTGTGGGTGTGCCCGTTTGGCAACACGGCCCCGCTCCCCTACTGGCTGTATGTCAGCACCACAGCAACGCTTCCTCACCTGTGCTCTGTGCTAATGTACCTGACAGGAACCAGGGATGTGATCTCAACCAAACACGGGGTGGCAATCGATGTTTAGATATCCCTTACTTAGCTACGTCTAATGCTGATCTGCTTTGAATCATCTCTGGGCAAAAACATTTCTCTGCTGTTCAAAACAACTTCAAGATACTTGAAATTATTGGAGGAAACTGTTGTGGCTCCAGAACAGGGTGGGACTTGTAAAATGTTGGACAAGATCAGATTTTTCCATGTCACAAAGATGGGGAAACTTTTACCCTTTGATTGCAAAGCAAAAGGTACTTACAATATGAATAACGGTTCAATGGATAAAGAAATCTTGAAAATAACGAATTAACTTTTCAAAAGAGGGGATGTTTTTTTTCTTAACATATTGTTTTGCAGAGGTGGCCTGCTGTTTGTCCATCTACCAGACACTTAAAAGAGACAGAGACTCCACTAGTCACGGAGGTGTTCAAATTATATATTTGAACTACCACAACTACCAACTACCACTATCCATTCTTGTCTTAAGAACATCAAAAGACAAGTCAACCAAAGGTCAACCAAAGGTTGTACTGACACTGACATGTTGTTATCAGTGTCACCTCCACCATCCAGCAGTATGCTACACTGTTATTCCATGTTGCATTGAACTTCGTCCCATCTGCCATAGTACTAAAACTTAATGTATTATACATTCATTGTAGAGCAGCTTTTGAAACACTAGCACATTCCAATGACAGAAACTACTGACCAGCAAAAAGCAGAAATGATCTCTGACTGTCTAGGCCTGTAAAGTCCATCTGTCACCTTTTTGCTACTTCAACAGACTCTGGTTTTGCTGCTTTGAGGAGCCTTACAATCCAGTCAAAAATAACTGACCAAGTAAGGCCCCTTTTTGCATAGAAGAGTTTTCAGTGCCAACTGCATCAGCTCTGATTATGGAACAGAATTTTGTGGCTGTTTAATCTGGTGGTGTTTGTTTCTTATATTTGCAGCATCTTGACATGATGTTGATATTATTGGACTGATAATAGTTTAATTCAAAGCACCAGTTTTGCTGGTTGCATTTGATAAACTGTTAGAACACTCCTTTGCTGTGTGCATGAATCAACCAAAAAGTTAAAAAGGGTTCCACTTTTAAGAGGTGCTGTGTCCATGCAAAAGTATTTTAACTGTTTTCTTGCCTCTAAATGTCGTACAAATGATAGATGAAAGCTTTTGTTTTAACAGTTTCAAACAGGAAGTCCAATTAAAAGTGTTACTTTGATGTCAGTGATACATGTAGTCTTCTGAACGAACCTCTCTGTTTTACACTGAACAAGGAAAAGATAAGGGAACTGCGAAGATGCTGTTATTTTATTTGAGAAATTTTAAACATTCTAGGGAATGATTTGTACAACAGTGTGTCAATTGCCTATCTTTACACTGCTTATTGATATTTACAGAAATATATCACAGAAAAAAATGTGATTGCTGCATCAATTTGCTGTATATTGCTCAACTGTAGAAATTTGTTAGTAATAGCAGTAATTTTAAACCGCCAATAGTGAAGTGAATAGTGAAGTCTAAATGCTGAATTTCACATCTGGCTTGTTAGTGGTGAATCTAAGACTTGTAAGGACATGGAGTGTTTATTTGAACTATTTATCATGTACATTGATGTGATCGTCCACTAGGGCATGAACACACAAACACAGTTTTTCTATAACAGTATTGTTTCTTATAATTAAAAGAGGTATATTATTTTATTAGAGTGGATAGTAGGTTTAATAGGGTTTAGAAACTTGTAGTTTGAATGTGATTGACATGGTTTATGTACAAAGGGGATACTGTTGATGGATGGTAATATCTTTTTAAGATGGGAAAAAATTAAATTTAATCACAATATACACTATTGAATCACAACAAGCACCAGCCACAACAAATACTTTCATTTATATCCAAAATTTTTTTTTTTTTGTGGGGGGGGGGGGGTAAAGTGTTGGTGATTAAGACTGTAGTAATACCTGTTGTCCACTAGGTTGCTGCAGTGGGCTACCCACAGTGAATTAGTTGGTAATTGTCTGCCATAATTTGAGAGTTGCAGTGTGTTAAAGAAAAAAGAAAGAAAATAAGTCTTAGTAAATACAACATAACTTATGTATTTTTCTCCGCTATTGCACTTTTTTTGTGTTATTATTTAGAGAATATTGCCTTTAATCTTTTGGAGGGTAGGAAGAACCACTGTACTACACTCTTTTAACTGAAAGAGAAGTTTATAGAGGTAAGGGTAGACAATGATTGCCGTCCCTTTTAAGTTGACATTTTCAGTGAAACATGATCTTTGCTGCTTATGTTTACAATATCACCTTCATTACTGCAATATTATGTTAAGTTTTGCACATTTGTTAGAATTGTTTCTATTTGTTAAATATGTTTTAATGACAAAGTTTTAATTCCACTTGTAAGAAAATATAGATAGTAACAAAATGGTTTAAATGTAGTGTTTTTTTCTCAATAAAATATATCCTGTACATATATTCCGTGTTTCTGTGCATCGGTACTTGTTGTATGCAAAGTGATTGGATAATGAGCAGAAAAAGAAAAGAAAGAGTCAGACTTCATAACATGGGGTTTGCTGTCAGCTGTACAGTCAGCACAGCATTATATCCTGACATGACCTGTGGGAGAAACTGCCTACTGCTGGTACAAAAAAAACACTGCAGAAAAGCAAATATACTAATTTGGACACTTCAAGTTTCTTCTACACAAACAGACATTTCTTGTATTACATTTTCTTTCTTTTATTGTCATACGGCAAGGTTTTATTATGGAAAATGGGCTAAATAAAATTAACATTAAATAGTTTGGGTTGGAGTTTTTAATAGTCGCTTGGAAGAAAAACAACCCAGCGCCATGCAGACAATTTACAGTAGGCCCATGTGGGTTTTGTCGGCATTTACCAGGAAATTCATCAGAAATGACAAAGTGTGATGTAAATATAAATGTATTTTCATGAACAGAAAAACATAATGGCGGTTTAATTTACGATCTGTTATGATAAGTGTTTTTTTGGAAAGGTTGAGAAGCGGGGCGCCACTGACCCTACACAGGGGAGCGTTGTTGTGTTGCAGCTCTACCTGATTTCAATCGACAGCTGCTCCGGAAAGAGAAAAGAGGAACAATGGCGGACTCACGGGTCAGAGCTGGACCAGACATGCGAAAAACGCAGGACGCCGGTTTGCCTCATCCACCACCACACTGGGTAAGTTTTATTTACCGTTTAAATTGAATGACAGCATTGAAGTGCGGACACTATGTAGGTGATAACGCCCATAAGAGTGGCAAAACACACTGGCATCTGGATTTTATTTATCAATATCAAAGCCATAAAGGTCAAGGTTTGCCAGTTAACACATCTGCTTTATTTTTTTAATGCATATAAGCCCGGGGACATTTATATTACTAAGCCGCCGAAGTGGTGATATTAATAGTTTACTAAATTACCTTGTGCAGAAAGTTTTTTTTTTTATCCCATTACTAAAAATCATGATATGTTGGCTGTAGTTTTACAGACACTCAAGCAGAGCATCTCAAGCACAGCTTTTATGAACTAAATTTCTCGCCATGGAAAAGAATTTACTGTCAAAAATAAAAAATAAAAACTCATGTTTGTTGTGTATGAACTCTGACTGGTTACAAAGTGTGGAGATGTTCGTTAAGAGTTTTACACATGAGAAATGGAGAAAAGTTTTTATTGGTGGAAATCTCTCGTCTATGTCCCAGTCATCCCAATCTTTTCTTAATCATTGACTTAATTATGAAAAAAATAATAGTGTTTCACTAATATCCAATTCAGTGTTTTGTTTGTGTACATCATCATAATAATATATTAAGAATTATAACATCAAGATTAAAATAAATCTACAGTAAAATGTGGACTGTATTTATTGATTCCAGTAGTGGTTTAAAATGAAACAGCTTTACAGTCAAACTACCAAGATACCAAATAACTGGAGACAAAAGTTTATCAAACTTTAAAAATGTTTATTGTGACCATCATAGTGATTTTCATCCAGTAAAACCTCCTGTTTCTTTGCACTTGTGTAAAGAAGATCATGACCTCCCCAATATGGCAAACGTGCAGTCCAGGGCAGTATCTATGTTTCTGTATCTGTGATAATAACGGAAAAGTAAATGTGTCATTTATCCTGTATTTGCCACTTGTGGCCACATTACCATTGTCAAGCAGTTACATATCTTGATTCATCAGCATGTGCCGATACTGCACTTTAGCTGCTCAATCCTTGTATGAAGCCTCTCAAAGGCATTGTGCTGAGCTGTTGCCGCTAATTTGGAATATCCTGAATAAGACAGGAAGGAAGTATTTGGGCTGATTCAGAGATGCCATTCCACTGAACACAAGTTACATAAAATGCCTTTTTTCATTGTCTGTCCATTGTTCTGAGGGTTAAAACTTACTTTGTAAACCACCTGACTGTTTATTTAAAAAACAGAGCAAATGAAATTCCCCCTTTATTTATAAAAGACATCAAAGTGGTCCACCTCACTATAATGACGACCAGCAGAACAATAAAGAATCAACCCCTTTAATTTCGAAAGATGCTGAAGCCTGCATGGCAATCCGTTTGTGGGATAGGAAGTAGAGCCAGAATACCAAGGCAGTTTCCCTCCACTTGTGCATCTTAAAAGACGCTTTCACATGGACAACAAAAGCAGGCTTGAGCATTGAGGATTCATTAGATACCGTTACAATCAGATCATGGAAACTTCCCAAAGAGACTGCAACGGGAAGTAACAGGCTTTAGGGGAAATTTGGTCAATTTTGTGACCATCACAACAAACGGGCAAAAGAAAGACACAACTGGTCCATTCTCATTGCTGACTAGCTTGTACCATATTTAAAATGTTTTGGACATCAGACAGCTGACATTTAACACCCCCATTACAATCAGCTATTTACTGAATTGCAGTAATGTTTTAACCTACCAACTAATGAAATGGAAGCAAATTTGTTTCTGATGAAAACGGGTGCAGTTAAGTGAGATAATGATTAATGTGGAAGATGTGGATGTGGAAGAAAAGCTTTATGTGAAAATTAAGAAGACTGCTAGACACAAGTGTGATAAAATAGTATTTATTTCACAGACACATACAAGGACAGGAAGAAAAAAAAACAGCTTATGGTGATATCTGTCGTACACATTAAAGAAAAATAAGGACTATTTACATCTGAGAATGGATGCCTGAGTGTAATTTGAGTTATAAGAACTAAAACCAACAGGCTCCATCTGCCATCACATCTGCAGAGGAACATAAGAAGACTGAGATTACCACGGGTGTGTCCACAAAAACAGAGGAAAAAACCACTTGAGTGAAACAGAAAGGTGGCAACCAATGGTTACACAACACAGAAGGACAACAGATTGTGAACAACAAATGCATGATAGACAGGGTGAGTGTCACTGATACTGCACATAACCCACACAGAGTTGAATCTGAGGGTTTTTAAAAATGGACCTAAGAAATTGTCTTGAGGGAAAAATATATATCTAAGTTTTATTTTAATGCTTTGGTTGGAAAAATATAAACTTTTTTCAAATCCAAAACCCAGCATTTTTTTAAAAAAAAATCTCCCTGTGTCAGTTATAGAACTCATTTTTTTCAATACCTACTTTATTATTAGTATTAATTTTGTTATTTTTTTATGGCATTCTGCTGAATTAAATGTAAAACAGACAGCATGTTCATTATCTTGATTAAAGTAACTCTGACCAGACTCTAGAAGTTCAAAATATCATGGAAAATTTCGTTTAGTTAGGAAGTGACAGGCATTGAAGGCAAATTTTAGCCACGTATTTGGAGGTAATATGTTTAAAAAAAAAACATACATACATTCATTTATTACTGACCCATCCATTGTTTTTTTTAACAAATTTTATAATCCAGTCCAAAAAAAATGAATAACTGTCATTTTAAACATTTGAGTTTTTTAAGTAGTACATTCTGCTAGATGTTTAGATTACACATGTTCAAAAGGTCAGATACCAAGCTCTCGCCTTTTTGATATCTATCTACACACACCCCTTTTCAATTTGAACAGAACGTAAAAATATCAGCTCTTTGTCAAATCTAATCTGAAAATGAAAGTTTTACCTTCTTTGTTAATGTTGCCAAAGGACAAGCCAGGGGAAAAAAATACCAATAAAAGTTATTTGACTAGGTAATTAATGAAATTGAACACTCAAGAAGGGCAAGTTGGATGAAGACAGATTCAGTAAACACACTTCCATACAGTAATCGTACAGCAACACAGCTTAATATAACTGGGTAGAAAGACACAACTACAATATGCTGAGAAGGTTCTCCAGACATGGATTATCCCTGGTCAATAATAATTTTATTCTGGGAAATGTCCCTTCAATCACTTTTGGGGGATGTTGAATCAACTCCAGATGACACTGCAAACTTCAAAGACAGTATAATTAAAGTGCTGACTAAATTCTTATTTCAATTTTCTCCAATTAGATTTTTTATTATAAAATATCTTATTTTCCAATTAAATAAATTGTTGTTTGTGTAATGGGTTTCTGAGTTAAAATGTAAATAGTATAAACTGCTAATGCTATTCACTCCTAATTTGTCAACTGCCAAACAAAAATGAGATTGAATCTTGTTTTACCATGTCTGCAAAACTATCCCAAAGAGTATGCTTTTTTCTAAATATAAAATCACTTTTAATAACATACATGAAATTTATTTTGTGTGATATACATTATTATACACAAAGAAAAGCTTCAACCGAAATCATGCATTAAATGTTGAGCTAGCTTGAGAGAACATACAGTTGTCAAACTGGATGAGTTTGACTTAGATGCACCTTGTGTTTCTGATACAAACTACACTCTCAGTCAGTCAGTCAGTCAATCAATCAGTCAATTGATAACTACACAGTTCTGGATCAACTGAATCGAACCACCAGACCAAAGAAAGAAAAAAATAATTGTGAGTGCCCAACTTAAACAGCAGAGCCCCTCGCTTCCATCTGTAGCAGAAAGTTAGGACACAAGGTTTGTAGGTGCAGGAGCCTAAAGCAAACTAACCCAGATATACTGTACTAGAGGTATTTAGAGCTTTTCATACGGTAAGCGATGGCCGCCCAGAAATCATTCATTTTCAGTGAGTCGGTGGAAGTAAGACACGAGTACAGTGAGCGAGAGTCGCTCTTGTCAATCAGTCGTGTTAATGCTCATCTCATGTATACACCCACCAACAAAAATGCTCCAATTCAGCTACATAAACTCAGCTTTTCTGACCAGTTTATAAAGGCCTGTCTGGTCAATCATGGATTAGGACATATGAAGAATGACTTGAACAATCACTGTGTTCAGCTAAACCAGCACATGGTTGCAACTGTTCGATTCTCCTATTTCTAGGGTTGATTTGTGACACAGACTACCAGAAAATTTTGGGGTGAAGGGGGAGATTGCAGGGTAAGGTTCCTAGTGCATAGAGTAAACAGGAACATGTTTTCATTGTAACTGCCTACAAATTATTTCTGTTCCCATTTTGTTAGTAAGTGATGATAGCCATACTGACCGTGTGCTCACTCATGCCATCTGAAAAGAACCCCAGCTAAAAGTTAGATGTAAGTTGCATGAGTCAACCTGCTGCACTTTCTGCATCCACATTAAATTTCATCTGACTCACTGTAGTGCTGTCTATGAGAAATCCAAAATGTCTGAGACTTGGTCATTAGGGTATATTAAAAATTACTTTGATGAAAAGCGAAATGCTTGAAAAATTTAGTCGCTAGCTTTATCTCCTAATACAAACAAACCAGCTTGTTATCAAGTTGTTTCTTCCTTTTAAATATTTTCTCTTAAGTCTTTTTAAATTGTATAAGCAAAATTTCTTTGTGTGTTACCAATTTTTAAACTAGTACATAAAACCCTAACCAGCTTACTGATTCTGGTGTATGTGAAAAAAATTTTGTCAAGTTTCAAGCCTCTCAATATTTCTTTACACCTGTATCTTGCAGGTTATATCAGTTCCCCCAAAGATTAACCTGAATGGCCAATCTCTTGCCACAACTAACATGCAACACTGTGGTTTATTTATAGGGGTTAGACTAACTTAAATGGTGAAACAACAGACCAAAACAGAAAGTCAATTAATTTATTAGTTGTCTGACAACCAGAGGGGAAAAAATTGTTGAGGTAGTGCCAGTTTGTTTTTGTTGTCTTCTGCTAGAACTCAAATTTGAGTTGAAATGATTTTCAGTTTGAGTGCTCCCCTAGAAGCATGACCACAGGTGGTGGTGCTCACATTAACACAAAACAAAAATATTTAAAGGCCACGCCCCTTAACCCATATGCACACTTGACTAAAAACTTGACTTACATGTTTCTACAAACAAACGTGCTCTGCAGAAAGTCTTCCATGTATATGTTTTTAATTTTCTAGATTTTTTTACAAAAGTAATGTGACATGTACTTTTTGAACATCTTTAGGGGACTAAGTTACATAATCTGATGGTAAAAGGGCAAGATAGTTTGAATATCAAGACACCCATCTATTAGAAAATTTGCCAAGGGTGGGGCTTTCCGGGAAATTGGTACAACAATTGTGGTCAAACTCAGCAGACACATCTGGCACAGTGTCCTAAACATAAACAAGTTTGATGCGGACCCACAAAAGAAAGGAGTGCACCTAACCACATCAGTGGTGCTGGGTGTGTGTCCACTTTCCACCACAGAGGGCAGCAGAACACTGATTTTCAGCCTGGTGGTGAGTTACTCTTGGAAGATTCTATGGTGTGCATTTTGAGAAACAAGTTTCATTGCCATCTACAAACAAACTAGGCTGGGTTAAACTTGTATTCATGAAAGAGAAGAGTGTAATTCCTTCAAGAAACGCTGACATAAAAATGTTTAAACAGTGACTTGGAAGGAAGTTGTTTGGGGCTCTTTGGAATCTAGACAGGAAAGCTGAATATCTGTATGTTAATATTCTCTAATGAATTCTCTAGTAAAGTAAGTAACAGTGTTATGTGATAATGCTGGTGCTTTGTGAAAGGCCAATATCTCTTCTCTAATGTATCTCTCTTTCTACTTGTGTGTCTTTCATTCACACTCTCTCAATAACAATGGATGGATGGATAAACAGACAGAGGTGTAACGAAAGAACATATGTACTAAAGACATTAGACAACAAACAAGCATATCATGCAACATAAAATCACTTGTTATAAATGAAATAGTCTAGATAACCCAACCCGCCCACCCACCCCACATCTTATTCTCCGTGTCCATCCCTCAAGCAAGCAGCCAGTAACAGGTGGCCCCTCAGCTCAGACCATAATGCCCCTACTATAGTTGCTGCTTTGGCACCAGACACACACAAAGAGACTGGCAGAAGTTGAGCTTCCTTCACAGCATTGGGTCGGTCAGTCGATGTAATAACAGACACACATTTATCTATGACTTCTCACAATAATCTAAATGAAAACAAACAATAAACAAAAATAAAATGTGAGGAGTTTTGGGTGCAAAAATCAAGGCAATTTGCCCCAGCATAGCCTATTTTCTCCTATTCTCCTTGGCAGCTGCACTTCCTGTCCTTACATGTTGCTTAAATTTCAAAAGAAAACCAAAAAAAAAAAAAAAAAAAAAAAAAACCCCCACCCCTTCAAACAAAAATTCAAAAAGTAGAGAGGTCAGTTCACCTGAAGCAGCATAAGTTGTGAGTGAACATCCTGCTGGGTTGCTCCTACAGTCAGCTGCAGTGATGTTGGTGAAGTGAACACAAAGAAACCAAGGGTCTGTTTTCCCTGTCACCATGGACAGTAGATGGAGTCTGCTAATGCTTTATATGTAATGCCATGAGATGTGGCCACTGAATGAGTCCGGAGATATCTCACAAGACGTACCCTTCAGTTATACCGGGTAACTTTATCCCAAAGTTCCTTCTATGTGTTCGTCTCTGTTGTCCTGGATCCTGGGTGGAGTCTTGCTGATGCATTCTGGTTAGTGTAGTTAAATGCGGACGGCCAGCATTCTACAGTGGTAAAGGCAGAGGCTGACTCTTGGGAGGAGCCCTAGAACGGGCTGATGAGGAGAAGATGTTTGAAATCAACCTAGGAAAGCAAAAACAAGGTGAGAAAAGAGGAGAAGAGGAGACAAGAAGAGTAAGAGAGGAAAAGAGAGAGGGGAGGAAAGTAGAGGAGAAAAGGCAACTTTAAAACGAAAAACAAACAAATCAATATAATTAAGCACTGCCTTAAAAGCACAAGTTTAAATAACATAGTTGGATTGGAGATGTGCAGGCATATTTACAGAGTTATAATCTGTGTGTGGGTGTGGGTGTGTGTGTGTGTGTGTGCGCGTGTGCGTGTGTTTGTAAGTTAGCCTTATAATCACAAGCTGGCTGACTATCTGAATGGTTGTTTGAATGTTGTTTATAGCAGCACTTTGAACCATTGCATTTTTCACAAATGCATAGCTTTGCTATATTCTTCTAACCGGCTTGGTTCCCATTTGAGGGCATTTTGTGGGGGTCTTATACATCTGAAAGAACTGACAGTTAATCACAATTTAAATTAGCTTCACCACAGAGGCTGTTTGCAAGTTAGAGGTCTAAAAGTGTCTGTCAAACTAAGCACATAAACAACTCTGTGTGGCCATCAGTGAGAGCTCAACATCTTCCTAACAAGTGCAACAAGAAAGATGCAAGAGGAAAAAGCAACTTGACACAAACAGCATAACAAAAGTAAAAAAAAAAAAACTCAAGATGAAACAGTGTTTAGGTAAATGTGGCTCTCACATTAGATTGGCATAGACTTCATCTTGACCATAGAGGCAAGTTCCTGAATGGTCACATGATCGCGCCGCCTCTGCCTCACCCTGGAAATATAAAACAAGTAATCACCAACACACAAAAAAGAGAAAAAGGAAAGCCAGGCTTTGTAGAAGACAAATCTCACTCAGAGGCAACAGCTGTGGCTTGTGGATGTGGGATACGTGTGTGTGTGTGTGCGTGTTTGTATGTGTGTGTGTTTCTTACCACACGACAAAGATGAGGGAAAGGGCGGTGGTGAGGATGACCACGGAGAACAAAACCAGCAGAATCACTAAACCCAAATTACCTTCATCCTCAAGTGCAGGACCTGAATGAAAAGAGACAGGGACAAAAGAGGGGGAGGGATTTCTTGTCATAAAAGCAACCCCTTTCATAAATATGCAAACTTTTTTATCTTCTGTGTTTGTTGTGTGTCTGAGACAAAAAAAGAGAGAGAAAAAAAAACAAAATAGTGGTATGTGTGTTCTGATCTAATTACTCTTTGGTGAAAAGTTAAGTTTAAATCAGCCATTACAGCTTTCACACAAACATGCAGTTATCCCAGTTATCCTTCACAGAGGAGTAAACAACTCTCTTTCAAAGCAAAAATGTACAGCACGGACGCAAACATTAACAATAAAATGTGCAAATTTGCTCGCTATTCACAAAAACAAAAACCAATTTGCGAGCACATCTGCAAAGGACACTAGACACACATGCAGGCACAGAAAACTGAAGAAGACATCTGGTTCACAGCATGCCAGCTAAAAGAAATCCGAAGGCAACAGTCATAGTGACTTTCAGCCTCTGCTGCAAATACAGTCTAGTTGTCTCTGTGTGTGCGTGTTTACTTGTGCGTATCTTGCACAAGTGTAGTTTAGATGTTCATGCTCACAACTGCAGGCTGCCTTTTCCTTTGCTTCTGCTGATATATATTCCAGCTGCTAGGTTGTTAAGCTTTCATTCAGGGCACATAATGAAGAAAAATGCCCTGCAGGCGCAATTTACTGCAGTTATTTGCAGTTTACTGATGAAGCCAGCCACAAGCTACTTGCACAGGTCTATCTAGAGTATAATTACAGTAATTTTTTTTTTTTTTGATGCATTAATGACTGGTGTGGTTAAAATATACTCATCCTGCTGTTTGATTAGCTATGATTTAGGTAGTCTAGCTTAATGGACATTTGGACATGCAAGGCAAATCAGTTACGTAAAACTAAGAATACTGGCAGTAGTTAAAAATGTAGGAGTTGATGTCCAAAACAAAGCAGTAACAATTATAGTAACAGTAAGTAATATTAGCAGCAGAAAGGAGTAAAATAATCATAGAAATGACAGTAATTGTACTACTGTTGAGCTACAACATAAGCACATGCTGCTCCTAAATAAAATCACAATCACTTCAAGTAACATTGTATTCTTACTGTGTGACTTTGCAGTGGAGGTTTCCGGTTTTGTGTTGAAAGGAAAGAAAACTTCGTCTGGCAGGAGCTCCTCTAGAGGTTCAGTGGTGGTGTAGACTGTAGTATGAACAAAATGCACAAACACACTTAATACAAACAGCAGTAAATATGCACAGGGATGGCGGTTCAAATCAAAGGCGGTCGTGCTAAATACAGTATACTGTGTGCCTGCTGCATAGTTCTTTACAAACAAATCAATTTTTTTTTTTCACATTTGTCTCTTCTAAAAAATAAACAGACTTGAGTTATAATTTAGGAATAAATACTTTGGGAATAGTCTGTCTGACCTTCCCAGGGCCTGATGAGAAGCATGGGACTCCATTCACTCCACTGGCTGTCAGAGTTCACCTCGTCACGAGCTCGAACTTGTACTTGGTGGACATGGCCAGCCAGTGCGTCAAAAATCACGACTGGGCTGTCCTCAGAGTAAATCTGATAAACAGACAGGACAGTAATGACAGCACAAAAAAAAGCCGTTAGCAGCAAGAAAAGCATTTTTTTTGTGATGGTGGTATCACATGAACAAGTATAGAAGTTAGTCAAAGGAAAAAACTCTGTAGAACTGCACTGCCAACATTTTTTTTTTTTTTTCAATTGTTCTTGGCTTTAGTTTGTACTCTGGGTAACACATCACGAAAGACGTCAATGAAAACATGTTGAAAGAAGACCATAACAGTCAAATGACACATGCCAGACTTCAGCTGAAAAGAAAAATGCAGAACTTTTGTGTTTTTGCACACTTGCTCTTTGTTTAGTTCTTGTGCTACAACTCGATTCGTAAAAGTGACTTTAACCCTTTATTAGGGCTGGATATCAGTAACTAAATTACTTTTTATACAACTCTGCTTGCAGCCAATCACATCAAAGATTCTTCAATTTATTGTAATGTGTTTTGCCAAACAGGCAGTGATTTGGAGAATTTAAGCTGAATTTAATAGAATTTAAATTGCTGATTAAATATGGGATACTTGCAGTGTACTAGTTTAATGAGAGACTGATCCCATCAACACTGAAATTAGGCATTTGCTGTTGCTTACTAACCTCTGACCAGTACATAGAGCCCTGTGGCCTGTATCTGATGTGAAACACAAGGGGGAAAGCATCATGCAGTGGCCACGACGAGGGAAAGTTCCATGAGACGATGAGTCTCTTTGAAAAACCTTCTATCTCCTTCACCTCTACTGACTCTGGAGGGTCTGGTTTCACTGCAAAGAAAGATGTAGATAAAGAAAAAGATTAGATTCCAGATTATTTCCAGTGTGGGCTGCATACTATTTCAAAGAAAAAGACATAACTTAGAAAAAATAATGTAGTATTAGGAACGAGAAGGCAGGATGCAACAAAGCATCCTGACCACTGTTATCTCCCAGATAAATTAATCTTGTTTTGCCATTTGTGTTCAGCTCTTAAGGAGTATGCATATGATTCAACTTGTATTTGAACAGCAAATCGTTGCAAACTATTTTTTTCCAAGCAGCCTACATCACTTTCCTTTTACTGGAACACTCTAGTAATTCTCTGATTCTTGTGCCAAAGACTGTTTTCTCTTTATCCATGTTTTTAAGTACATTTTAAACCACTTTAAACCTCAAAAACTTGAGAAAAACAGGTGAAGAGCATATGACTGGACTGTGTCAAGGACGCTGTGAATGGCTCTAATCAAGAGCAACAAGAACATCAGGCAGAGAAGCAGCCAAACAAGATAATTGAGGTCATAATATGAGGACCAAAAGGGTATTCACAACAACAGTCTGAAAGAATTATGAGCGTCGTTAGGCATCATGACATTTTGTGTGTGAGTCTTTGAGCCTGTGTGTTTTATGAATGTAAGGACAGATACATCATTTCTCTAACAAAACTGTTGTTTCTGTACAAGTGTCTGTTAAGTGTCTTTGTTTGTGGGCATCCAAGAATGTGCTTTGTAATGGTCCTGTAATTTAGCCTGTGTGGTAGATGCGTGTGCACGTGAAGATGCCTCTTTAGCCTCTTTAAGGACATGAACTCTTTTGACTTAAGGCAAAAGAAGGATAGCAGAAAACTTGGGGTGCTTTTAAGCATGGAGCTTGTTGTCCTGAAGTGGAACATTTGATTTTAAATGAATATGAAGTCACAATTGAACAAAAATAACAGCCAACGACAAACAGTCCCTCCAGGATTTCGCGGGCGTTTTTCATGATTGTTGCGGCCTAAAATGCCTGAATTCGCGGCAGCTTTTC
>JAPZDY010000011.1:4806753-4825107 GCA_029783645.1 Ctenochaetus hawaiiensis
TAAGCTGCTATTTTAATTTCAGGTCATCGCCTCACTTCCTCTGAGCTTAAATGAGAAATTTTCCTTGCAGCATTAAGCCTGAGCTTTCTGTCTGCTTCTGGCTATATGCTTATCCTACAATCAGTATGGTGTTAACACATCAGCAACAGAACAAAGATGGGCGCCACACAAATGAAAACAACAAGTCATGCAATATCAGATTTTGTCTGTGCCCTTACAAACATTTTTCCGTTTGTCTGGGACCACTCAAAATGACAAATGCAGTATGTGTCCAAATATACCAAACAGCATGCAAAGTGCTAATGTTTACATCAATTTATATATTTTCTAGGAAAAAAAACATAAGATTTATTTTTTAAGTTTAATAAGTAATCTTTTTAAAGGTAAAGGCAACTCCTTTTTCTTTCTTCTCATTTCCTTGCCCCACTTAACTTCATATGCTCCAGTAGAAGATATAAACATATGGCCAGGCTGAGCCTGTTCACACTGCAGGATAATCTGATGAACTGTCGAGTTGAAGGGAAACACTTCTACCTAATGGTTTGTCAGACTACACTATCTGGCCTCTGATGATCATTGAAGCCACACTACATTTTAGTGTCCTTTGCAAATTCTTACTTCTGTGAGTCCAGGCTGGCTGGGCACATGCTTGATAATTTACCAAGACTGACCCCAGAGAGCTCCCAACAACAGCAAATGGGAGTTTAGATCAAAGACGAAGAAAATCACATTACAGAGAAGATAATGGAGAAAAACAGAGAGTGAGATAAATGCTCTTAGCTTCCAGTAGGCAGACGCACAGACTGGTTTACTTAGTCTCTGAAATCAGAATGAGAATGAGTCGCATGAGAAAAGAAACAACTGAAGGGGGAAAATGTGAGGTTGTGTTTCTTAAAAAGATAAGAAAACCTGAAAATGATAGGAGATCTGTTACCAGGTAAGCCAAAACAGTCCTTAAAGAATATCTTGTTGACCACACAGGAGAGACAAATTAAGGTCAGACAGAAAGAAAGAAAAGAAGAAAGAGGACATGCAGGACATGTAATATAAACTTGCAGGACTTCAATTTAAATAGATCTGTGATAAATAATTAAGCCCACAGTTGCAACTTTTAGGGCTTTATATACATTCATATACTTCTGACATGCTGAAGTGTAGCCAACACAATATACACATTAAAGTGTTTTGTAAATGACATAGAAATCATCTTGGAAATTTTTTCAATGTTATTGTTCAACTGCTTTATCTTGACTTAACAACAGTATGGTTATTTCTTTTTACAGAATACACCCATCGTTCCATTAACTGTAACTGCTTATCCTTTGCAGGGTTGTGGAGGGCTGTAGTTAATCCCAGCTGACATTGGGCAAGCAGTGGTGTACACCCTTGATAGGTCACCAGTTCATCACAGGGTTAACACATAGAGACGAAGAACCATTTGTGCTCAAATTTGCACTTACAAGCAATTTAGAGGCAATTTACCTTACCTGCATATCTTTGGGCTGTGTAAGTAAGCTCGAGCACCCAGAGGGAACCCAGGCAGACACAGGGAGAACATGAAAACTCCACAAAGAAAGGCCAGGTTTGAATCCAGAACCTTCTTGCTGTAAAGGCGACAGTGCTGACCGCTGCACCACTGTTCCGCCCTTTCACAGAATCTTACTTCCCAAATGAACGATTCTGAGCAAATTATACTTAACATTGACCAAATGTGTTATGCAAGTTTTGTCTTTTGGCAGACCGCAGGACTAATGAGGAATATATTTTTCACATCGGCCAACCTAACAAGCAACGTGATGATAAATGCACAAAGTTGGACTTCTGAAATGGCCTCAACCTTAATACATGGAAGATCGACAGGCCCATATAAATACCTGAGCCATGGTTAACACTGAAAACAGAAAAATAGACTCTACACAACATAAACCTTACCAGTCTTATTTTGCGGTGAAACTGCTGGTTGAGCTGCTAGGGCTCACTTCCAACTTTTGCCCGAGCCTAAACACACAAAGAGTAATGGCTGCCATATGTGTACAGAGATAGCACCCAGGCAATCCACAGACCAAGGCCTAAGTGTGGATGTGTGTGAGAGAAAGACAAAGAGTAAGAGAGGGAATGTTATTAAAGTAATATGTTGGACGTTTAGAATTTAGAAAAACGATTTTGGCTTGTTACTTTGGTTGGTCTTTTTTAGAGAGTAAAATTATTGCTTTGTGTGTGTCTCTGGCACAAGTATTGCAAACCTGTTCTGTGCTTCGTAGAAGTGTGTGTGTGTGTACGGCAGCAGTATCTTGGCCTTAACTCTACAACACTGGAATTTCCTTCAGCTCTGCCGCCAGGGCAAGATGGTTACCATATGCCAGCTATTCACACACAGGCAAGCGCACATACATGCAGTTGAATGAAAACCACAATGCAGCTAGCATACAAGTTTGTAATTCCAAAGCCAAACTCACATATAAACAAACACGCTGAAATGTATAATGGACTGATGGCTGAGCTACACACACACACAAACACATACGTGTATGCATATGCTTTCCTGCACATATCTCTTGGCCAGTATATTATACCCACATTAATGAGTCGGGTATATTTCATTTGTGCTTGGGATTGTACATGTGCATGTTGACAAAAGACTGGAAACTCATGGACACACACACACACAAATACACACTCAAACAAGCACACACAGAATCTCAGAGTCTGTCCTATTTCAACAGTTCTGTTATGCAATGGATACTTCACTGATTCACCAAAGCTCTTCCAGTTTGTAACAAATAAAACACAAACCCAAAAGCCACGAACATCATGCATGTGGCAATCAACACAAATTTTAAAATAAGGATGCCAATACATTTTATTTTTTTCTTCTTCTTTTTGGGCTTTTAGTAAAATAACAGTGTTCCTCAGCAACTTTTTTGCTTACACAGTTTTACTAATATCTCATACTCCAATAAAATGTTTTTTTTTTCTAGAAAACAAAGAAAGCATGAAAATCTGAGGACTGCTAATAACTGATGACCAAGACTTGCTGCTGATGTTGGATACTCTCAGCCAAGCCTTAAAATCATTCATCAGCAGAATTTTTTTTTTGGTAGTTTCTCTTTCCTCTGAAAGAAATGTTCAGACATTTGGTGACTTATTAAATTTTCCAGAGTCAAAAAGTTACTGACTACTAAAAAAATAGGCAATAACTTAGAGGACAGAGTTTAAGAAAAAGTGTGACTGTGTTCTGGATGACAAATGCCTAACTTTAACTACAGACATAGAACCTTGAATCCCTTGCATGCAACAATGTATTTATACCACACAGCTTAGGATGGATCTTTGATAAAGTGACTCTCTATACTGCCAGGCTTTGATATAGTTAACATCATTTTCTAATGAAAATCACAGCCAGGATTTGAATCTAATTGGCCAATATGCATTTTTAAATAAACAGCTCTGCTTTAAATCCAATGTTGTGCTAAATTTGTGTTAATGTATAAATATGGGACTCATCCTTATTTTGTATCTCTAAGAAGGAAAATATGAATGAAGTAGTACCAAAACTTTTAACCCAAATTAAAACAACAGACAACTTTCACTGACAATGACATGCTATCCAGAGTTATGGCGATGGATGTCTGAGTCAATGCAGAACATCCTGTGTCCTCATGCATTCATCATACAGCAGTTTGTGGGTCTTTTTCCGGAGGTAATACAGCTTAGTTGTGTTGTATTGCAGTGCAGACAGTTTGTTCTCTAAGAAATAACTTTCCCTAAATTAGAACTTCTTCCAAACAAATGACAGTAATCACTTTTGAGGAACCAGCTTTTGCCTTCAGCTCCAGATATTTAATTTTAGTCTATCCTGTTGCCCTTCTATTTTGCCATTACAGGGTGTGCACAGCAGTAAGACCCCAAAAGTGAAGCACAAGCTTCTTTATAACCAATTGGAGGCTGGCTTTTAGTTAAGACACCCTTTCATATGCAGCACAGTTTCCCATTAATGCAGCACATATTTTAAACATCATTATTACATATGATCATGGTCTTGTGGGATTCCAGATTCTTTATTGCAATTTGTATTTGATTAAATGTGCAGTCCTACTCAAAGCTTAAAGTGAACTCTTTTAGATATTTTAAACATATGACAAATACAGTAACTCCAAATCCCAATTGTCATGGAATTGTATCCATACATTTGACCACTTAAAACATTAAGTGGTATCCATGTAAAGATTAAAAACTACCAATTTGTGAAATAGCTGAAGTTGCTAGTTTTAGCTGAGTTTTAGTTCATATTTTTAACAGATTACAGACCCAAGTTTTATGTCCAGAACTGATTTTACTTCTGTGAACTATTCTTTTTCCATTGAGATGTCCAATTTTTTTTTAAGTCTTCATTTGAAATCATTCATATAAGCCAAGACATTTTGTTCCAGCTTAGTGGCTCTCAGGCACTCCTGCAAGACAGCCAAAGCACCGCAAACAGAGTGGCCAAACAGATGTTGTCCGGGACAACTTAATGGCTGCCGACATGAGCCATGCTGGCAGCCATGGAGGTGAAACAGAACGCACAGTTCATGGTTATGTAGGTATCACAGTTTTAGGATCATGCTTTGGAAGTGAGACACTGACTTGCACCTCAACCTTTCACACAAACCCAATGTAGAGCAAGCTATTATTTTAAGATGAGTGTTTTTATGTCTCTTAATCTGTAGAATTATCTAAAGTTAGAAACAAGTTAGACTGTTTCATAAATTTTCAAAAAAAAATTTAATATATAAAAATGCACAAGCCTGTATTTTCTTTTTTTGCTTTGTTAGGGATGTTTCTGGGCATCAGCCTTTAAGCAGTGTTGTGTAGCCTCCAGTGTAGCCACTGTGTATGCCTCCAGCCAATAACAGCATCAGTTCGGGACTTTATATAAATATAGTGACTAGATTACATTGCTGTCTCGACTCTCAGTCATTAGCTGAAGTTCTGTGTGTCTGTTATTAACCACTGTGAAACAATCAGAAAAAAAACATTTTTATTCTGTGACTCATTGCTTTGTTCTCGGTAACGCTGCTCTCTTTCTTCATTGACTCTCTAGCTCGCTCAACCACTGCTTCTTTCTTAGTCTCATTGAGCTGAGAAGGGGGTGCCAAGTTTGAATGTTGTTTTAACAAACAGTAACAGTTTGTCTGTTACAAAAAGACAATAGTTTTAGATTATGGCTTTAAATATTCCCTTTATGCTCAATATCATGCAAACTTTGCGTGCTAGCGTGCTCCCACAAACTTAGTTTATGTTTCAGCATATCTTCAATTTTAAAGTAGGTGATGCTGTCGCAGATGTCAGCTGTGTTCGACTTTTTCTGTAACTTTCCAAACTGGCAAACCACTTCACCCTACTTCACCCTACTACACCCACTTCTTCCTGGGATTGGCCAGTTTGGAGGTGAGAAAGTGGGCTGGGTTTGAACTTCTCTGTCAAGCTATCCTTTTTTGCTTTTGTCACACAACTATTTATGGTCCTTTTTGTGTGTGCAACCACGTGCAGCACTATGAATGTCTTCTGGAGAGACTGATAGATTTAGATGATAGTACGTCTTTCAGCTCTGCTATAATTTTTCCCTCAGAAACCACAGCGCTTCCAAATAGAAGATGTAAATGATATGGGAGGCTCTTTCAGCAGTGGTTTCACATTGGCATTCACTAAACAGAAGATGCAAGCCATACTAGTGGGATTAATTGGACTAGCCTGGGGTTGCCTGACAGTAAACAACTGCACCAAACAACTGGGGCGCAGTAAATTAGGGATGAGAATGTTAACTTAACTTAACTTAGTTCTAGTGACACTTGTTCGCAAGTTCATTTTTTTTTGTGAATTTACATAATGTACCTGTACGTGCAAAAAAATTGGCTAGGGCAACTTAAAAAAAAAAAGTGATCTCACCCCTCAACATGTTTGGCTGTTCTTAACTATGCTTAACTGTTTGGACAATGTTCAACTGGAGTCAGCTGGCGGTACCAGAATATTACGGTAAACCGCAGCACTTTATAACTGCGGTTTGGAAAATTCCATAGCGATAGTGTCCCAGTTAAGACTCCAGTCATCTGTACACTGACCTAAACATCTTTCAATGGCTTTACCAATGTGCTGTGATGAATCACACAGCCTGAGAGAGTGTGAATTCATTTATGTGCTCTAGTATGTTCTTGATTCATGAGACTAAATCCGGCTGTTTGGTCCAGTACCTGAGATGAAGCAGGACGGTTTGAATCAGCACTGCTAGTAGCCAAAGGAAGATGATGGCCGAACAAACATCTGCTCTGTGTGAGCCAATGACAGGCTTTTTAAACATACACCCACCTACCCACCCACATCTGCTCTGTGTTATCCAACAAGGCCTTACACAGAGACAGACACAGCCACAGGCACAAACACAGACACATACTCGCATCTTTGCAGTGTGATCAATTACTACAGCCAAGCCATCATCAGAAACAGAAAGAGGAAAAAGAGGCACAGACAGGCAGAAACCAAAAAGATGGACAAGATAGAGATTTAAAAGATTTTTATTTTTTTTACCAAACTAAAATTAGGGTTCTTTTGGTTAGTAATGTGGATCCCTGATTCTATTACTGAGATGGCTGCTTTCTCCTTGTAATAACCAAACACATACAGTTGCTCCATTCTGACCCTCATAGATTTATCAGTAATGTGTCAGCTGACCGCTTATTGAAGGAGCCTAATAATAACTATATAACCTAAAAAAAAACATCAAATGCATGCACACACACACACACGCACGCACGCACACGCACACACACACACACACACACACACACACCCATACGCATGCACACAGATACATCTACACTCACTTGCATGCATATGCTGTTGATGATAGCTCTACCAAACCTTGTCCAAGTCAATAAGCCAGCAGTTTAACTTGCCAACTAACTCTGCCCAGTTCTGCTTTGCCGCACTCCTCTGATGATTTGTTGAGTGAGTTGTCAGTATATGTGTTTCTGTGTGTGCGTGTGTGTGTGTGTGCATGCATGTCTGTGCGCGCGTGCAAGAGCGCAGCCATGTACATTTGCCTGGCGCCATGCTACTGCTGGGAGCAATTATAAAGACATGAAGCAGATAGTTGAAGATTGCTGTTTTCTACCATGCTGACAAAAACACATGTGCTTGAATATAGGCAAAGATATAATAAACTGGGTTGTCTTTAAGAATACTGTAATTTGTTCACATTGATTTTATGGCATTACAATAAAACAAACACAAAGCATCCTCAAGGCTCTTTCCAGTGGAGAAAAAAACAGCAAAACATCTCACTCGTTAATGTCATAGTTAACGTAGGGCTGCACAATTAATTCAGTATTACTTGCAATCCTGACATTGGTTTCCCACAATTAACTGAACACAATCGACTGTGACATTAATGTTTACAATGCATATACTGCATAGAAAAACTGCGAATTAACTCATATGCTTCCTGAACTAAGCCAGCCACCAGGGGGCAATCACGATGTTTTTGCTTTGGTTTTGGGGTCATGCTGCTGCGAAGGCAGCCACAGTTCAGAGTAGAATTGTAACAGAGAGTAAAGGCTGGTAAAACAAAAATCAAATGTCTGGAACAGAAGATGAACTACACAGATCATCATCTGTTGTTCGTAAGTATTTTGGACATAGGGCAAGTAATGTCAGGCAAAAACAAATAATACGCTAAGAGTCTTTTAAGAGTCGTTAGACATAAGTCTCAACCACAAAGAAACACAAGCTAATTACTCAACCACCTGAAAAAACATCACTAAGTGCAGCATGATGTATGCATGAAGGCGAAGAAGAGTAACATATTCCGAATCTGACGAACCTTGCTGAATCCCCATTCTTGTCCAGCATCAACACAGCAACATATAGTAACAATGCCATACATCTGTTTATAAAAGTGAAAATCTAAAAATGATAAGAGTTATGTAGGAGGCATTTAAAAGAGAAGAATCTAAAAAAAAAAAAAACATGTTGGCTCCATGTTGGGTTTGAGTGTGTTTGTGAAGGCATAGGTTTATGTATGTTTGACTTTCACCGTCAGATGACCTTTCACACAGCTGGCAAAGAGCTTCATCATGTGTTCAGCAGGAAGGAAAAAACATGGGAAACACATACACCCAAATTACACAAACAGGTTGGGGCATACACACAAACATACACACACATATACACAGAACAACCCTCCCTACAACACACGTACACACACACACACTTTGACCATCCTACACACACACACACACGACCCCTGTTCGCTTGAGCAATGAGTCACTCTGCTGGGAACTCCATGCTTTCTCCATTACTACCGACTGGCTGACTGACTGTCTTAACATGCTGAGAGAACGAAGTGGACTTAGTAAGTAACAGACTGAAAAAGAGAGAAATGGTTAAATGAGAAAAAAGTAACAAAATCAGTGAGAGCAGAAGAAAGAAGATATAAACCATAAGTGTGCAAAACACTGAGAGAAAAAACAGACAGGGTGAATTCAACTGTGTTTAAGTAGCTAAATAACTGTTCAACTATACACAAGGGCACAGTGAAATGCTAAGTTCAACTTCCAGTCACAGCACAATCCAAACCAGAGGAAAAAACTTAGCTATTAGGGTATAAAATGAGCCATGTTTTCTTGATTACTACTGTCTGACTTTCTGTTAAAAAATGTTGTTGGAGATGAGATGAAAAAGAAATAAAAACACATGGCTATGGATAAATCTTTCTCATCTTAAATAAATGCCTTTCCTGCTAGTCACAAACTTCTATAAACACAACACTGACTTAATGTATATACACTTCATATTAGCATTTATGTTAGGATTCTCTTAACTAAACACTTGGACGATCTTTCATAGAAATCCACCGACAAACAGGAAGAGATTTTATATCTAGTGTGTCTGAAATGAATACAGAACAACTGAAGCGTGACTGATACCTAAGACAGATAAACATATTTCTTCATGAAAAAAAAAATTCTTTCACTTAACAAAAGCAGCTGTACAAACCCGTTATCTCAATCAATGAATAATAAAAAGATAATAAATCTGACCAGTTCAGGACAGATGGACAAGACACTAAAAAGATACTGAAGTTTAACACACTGCGCTTCAGCCACCACAAATTTAACAAAGAGCACACTGCCATCACTTCCTAGTAAGTTTGTTGGATAACCACCAGAACAATGAGCCTTCACACCAACAATTGAGACAAACAAATAAAAACAAACCACATTAATGAGCTCTTAGCACCAAAGGAAGCAAATCAAAACCAGATGGAAAAATAGACACATAGAAAGAAATTCAAATAAAAAATGAACAACCAAGGAAAGAAATCCTGTGGATTACCCCATTTAGTACATCTTGCGCTGTTATGTTTTTGATTATAGGACGTCGCGTGTTCTCCCTTTTAAAGCTTGTCAATGAAAAAATAAGTTAAATGTATGATCTTGTATTATTTGACCACATGGAGAAATTCCCTTCATGTGATTTTGTCTTTCTAAACCATACACCCAGTGGGGATTTGCTTGATTCGTGACAGATTGAGCAAACAGCACTGAAACTGAGAAAGAAGGAAAGAGATAAAGGACAGAAATGAAGATCAAGAGAGATCAAGGAAGGTGGGAGCAAGAATAAAAGTGGGGCAGGCAGACTAAAACCAGGAGAAAATGAGTGCCAGGTCAAAAGAAAGAGAAGTAGAAAAAAAGACAAACAAAACAAATGAACATTACAGAGTAGTGCCTCAGTGATAAAGACATTTGCCTAAAAACATTAAAAGCCAGGAAAAACATTAAAAACCCCTTTTGGCCCCCTTTATAAGAAAAATACACTGAAATACTAGTATGCCTGTCTGATCAGACCTGTATGGTAACAACTAATTAACCAAACATCCTTTACTTACTTTGTACGTATTCTTTCTGAATGTGCATATTCATGCCTCATTACCATTGCTTTCTACATTTTTGTGGCACAAAAATCACATTAAACCTCACATGCAGACCTGTACACTTGGACAAAATAATGTTATGCAAGGTAGCACTGGTGGTCTACCACATATCATTCTAAACATCAACTGTAAACCACCATTAAAAACAGAATAAAAGCAAAAAATGTTTTGGCGGCTTGGTTTTTATGCCAAGCTAAATCAAACGCTATGACTGGATCAGGCAAAAAGATCACACAGTAAAATAAACAGCCCCCATATGCTGTACGGCAGGCAGAGGCAAAACACACACGCACACACAGAGTGAAGCTGCACTGGAGAATCTACAGTAGGACTATTCAGTCAAGGTAGACAGTGGGGCAAACAGATCCTATATATGTCAGGCTGAAGCCAATACTCAAAGAGCTCATGTGCACTGTTCACAGCAGAATCCTGAGTGTGACTATTGAGACAAAACCAGACAGCAGAGCAATCGTGTTTCATGTAAACTACAGAAGGCTCAGTAGGTTAGATCTGGAAGAAAAAGTGATCCGCAACCTCATTACTGTCTCAAGTATTTGCTGGAAATGGGATGCAACATAAACTATGACAAAACTCCCTTCAGAATAAATGAGTGGTAAATAAGGAGAAAGCCCTCATCAGACTGTCTGGCTCTGGTGCACAGTGCACAGACAGGGCACACAAACTGCCCACCGCCCGACCAGCTCGCTTGTGATAGTGAGGCAGATAGCAGGCTGATTTACAGTGCACCGCCATGATTTGCTTTCGACATTTGTTGATTTTGAGACACTCTGTGTTTGTGTATACGTGTCTTGTGTGTCTTGAGTGATCCAGGAGACAGATTAAAAAGCCCGTTTAAAGATCAAAGGCAGTGTCAGGGAGGGAGTTAAAATCTGTCAAACTAAAAAAAGCTCTACATGATCACACAAGCAAGTTTTAGTTTTACTCCACGACTGACAACTTCTGCCAAACACAAGTTGTGAATATGAATTTACAAATTTATAAGTTGAGAAGCTTTTAGTTTAGAAGGACATGAGTTATAGGGATTTAGTCCATAAAATCAAGTAAGTGTTATTAGGCGTTGATCTTTTGACACTTTCATGGAATGTACAAAAATTTAAAGACAAAATCAATGAAGTCTTAGCAGTGTCAGGCTTTGAAAAAGAGAGATTTTTTTTTAAAAGTACAAAAAAGTTAAAGAAGTCAACATCTAAATTTGATATTGATATTTATGTATGTATTAATTTGCGAAAAATTACAGTCTTTGTTCTGATCAGATATTTAAGTCTGTCACACTTTACTTTTCAGGAGAACAGAGGCTTGATGTTCATTTGATTTTTTTTTGCTAAGACTATTTCCATTTTGTTGTATATTTATTTTTGAACAATAATTTTCCTCATCTCAACTCAGAGCAAAACACTGTTTTGTCATATTTATACTTCAATTTCCTGCATTTCTTTTCAGTTTTTTCCTTTTTTTTCATCCACTAGCTAAAAAAAGGCACATGAAGAATAATGGATGAAAATGCACCTGACATGCAAGGTAGGACATGCTTTTTTTCCCCATGCTGTTGCTGTGTCCTTCCGTAAAGTAATCAAACAAATTACCCTAATGTTGACCGAAGGAAAACCATCCATTAAAAATCTTTTAACTAAACAGGGTCCATATGGTCATCAAATATGCTTATCTGAACACAGGACACAGAGGCATGTTTGTCCTCACTATTATTTGCCTAGTGTGGAATTTAACTTCATCTTTTGTCTCATTGACTCTCTCACAGTCTTTTCATTCTCTGCCAGTTTTATTGTATTTGGTTTTGTGGCAGAGGAGCTACCTTGTCAAAAGTGAAACATGGGTACGTGCTGCAACATGTTTTACAGCGCATCAACTAGCAACTTCAACTTGAACTTGATTTTTTTAACTTCATGCATATGGCAAAACTAAACAAAGGCTGAGGATCATATGTCATATCTGTCCATTCTCCATTAGAAAGACAGATTTTATGTCTAAGCTGTGATTTTGAAATGCATTGATATCAACACCAGCTGCTTAAGTCACTGCAACCAAACATGACACCAGCAATAAAGCTGTCTTCAAAAGAGCATTCAGTTTGACTGAAAGATTCCAACAAACTGAAGTGAGCAGACGATGCCATATTTGGCCAACTCTGACCTGCTGTTTATTTAAGGTAAAATTGAATAAGTGTTTGCTCAGAAGTGATTCAGGCCAACTATAATTACTACAATTTCCAAGCCATTCATCTGCTATTAATTTATTCATAATGACATCACTATCTTTTTTTATTGATACAATTATTAGATAAGACAAAAGAAATGTATCTTTGCTCACTGACTAATGTTTCAACATTCCTAGGACTATCTAAAAAACTACCAATAAAAATTGCAACTCTGATTCCAAAAAAGTGGTCACGCTCAGTAAAACGTAATTTTAAAAACTACATGAATTCATTTGCATCTGAATAGTATTTACCCTCAGAGGTTACAATAGTTGTTCCTGGGCAATGGCACAACTTCATCAGTATTTTGTTGCCCAAAATTGTTTGAAATACGTTGCTGGCATCACATTTATTTTGGCATATATTTAAAATATATATATGAAGTTAATGAGGTAAAACATCAAGTATGCTCTCTTAGAATGATAAGAGCAATTTGCAAATTAATCTATATCTAAATCTTAAGGAGTGTGCAACCAAAATACATGTGCTGGCTATCAAAGCTATCAAAGCTACATAAAATGGCACACAGGTTACTTCTGGTAACACAGCTTGTATACAGACTGAGATCATATTTGTTCCTATTTCATTTATTACTAAAATGTATCCAGAGTTGTTCTTTTACACAAGGATTGATATCCATGTAGGCCAGGTCCTTGCAGATAATTATCTATCAGACTTCCTGCTACCTCTGTCACATGCATCGATTCTACCACTGACTGACGTAGTTATCATGCATGTGATGAAAGAAGACACAATGCATTACCATGGAGTTGCTGAGAGCAAACACCTACTATCAAAGAGTTCAGATCCAGTCCTGTCACGTGTGAAATCAGAGTCAACGTGTTGGAGAGACAGAGGACAAGAAGGTGTTTTCCTTCTCTTTCAAGGCTATGAATTTTAAGTCATCATATAAGATCATGATGCAAAAATCATGAAAATCATGATGCAGAAATCATGAGCATACCAGTATGATATATGATGGATGATTGTGTCCTGATACCACCAGTTATGTAAAGGTTGGTTAATTTTAGCCAACTGAAACTGCTTGGCAGTTTTTATTACCCTGACCTACTCACTTGGACAACTGGACTAGCGTCAGAATTTGATGGCTTTGATGTAAAGTTAACATGCATACATCTGGAAAAAAATTGCTAAAGTATTTAAGGCGTCCTTCCTATTTGTTTCTTATACCTGCCTGCCAAATCAGATATGATAACCATGCTGGATAACGCCCATTTATCCTCCTTAAAGACTGCTAACACTCCATGAAGACAACAAACAAATGCAGAAGCAAGGAGGGAGGGAAAGTAAGGGTGGCAGACATATAAACGAAGAGCAAATAATGCAATAAAATGGCAGAGGTGGAACAGGGAGACAAAGGTTAAGAGTGAGTGAGTGAGTGAGAAACAAAACTGAAATGAGAGAAGACGAGAGGAACACGAGTGGAAAAAACAAATGTGTTTTGAAGCAGGTTCATATTTATCTTTCATAAATGTTCCAACACAATTATGTCACAGTTTCGCACACACACACACACACACACACACACACACACACACACTTTTGCTACCCAAGAGACATTACTGCTACATCATAACTGTGTGTCACATAATTTAAACAGACAACTCTATCAACTATGTATGAGCACTGCAGTAAAAATAGTTTGCCTTGTTGCGACGGAAACGCATGAATGCAACGTGGTCCACTAAAACACTCTATCCACTCAACTCGTCACATGTGTCTCTCTCACACACTTTCAAGGATTTAGATGATGCTTTTTACTCAGAGTGGGTAATGAGTGGTGACATTTTCAAACAAAGGGTGGCCTCTAAAAGCTAGACCACCCACCGTTACATTTTAGGCATGTAGTGAAAACTCTTGTCCAGAGTAACATCAAAAGGAGTGGTTTGACAGTTTGTGCCAGCCACATAAACTTATCTCTAGTTTGCTCTAAATTTTCTTTTTAGTGTCTGCACTCCTCAGAACCATTGGCTGTATCAGGGCTTTTTCATTGTTTCAGTTGAGCTCTGTACAGGATGAAAAACAAGTTCTAGACTAGTTTCACTTTGAGTGTTCTGTCAGGGTTTTCATGTCAGTATTTCCTGCCAATCAGAGAGAGAGACAATGGTCCATACAACATTAAAAACTTGTAAACTTTCTCTTCTCTTCTCAAAGTAGCTGCATTTTTTGTTTCCTTTGTCTTTTGTGTGTGTGTGTTTGTTTTGTTTGTTTGTTTTTGCGGTCCGCATCTCCACTGTCGAGACAGCTTACCCATATTACAATGATTGGTAGAACTTGCCTGTTTTCACCACAATGCCAAATTTGGATTGAATGACGTCCAAACTGAGATTAAATGTGAGCAGAGAATTTTTTTTCCCTTCAGACAATATAAAGAATGTGAAAGAAACACTGCACATACATCATTCAACACAATGAAGCTCAAACACTGAAATAACACACATCATTGAGTAGTCAGGAGCCATTACTCTAAGACCAGTGACAATATATATTAAATAAAGAACTAATGATGAAAGTCCAACATTCATTATACACATCATACAGAAGGCCTGCAAAATAACATTTTTTCTTATTATTTATTATTAAGCTGCTTATGTTCTCAATATTTTTATCTAAAATATATATCTCAAAAAAATAACAAGTTTAACAAATTCAAATGTGATTTTGGTCAAACCAACAGTCAAAAAACAGCTTACAATAAGAAACATTTAAAGGCAGCAAATTGTCACATTAAAGATTTTTCTTTTAACTTATGTTTTACTTTACTAAAACATTTAATTGATAATCAAAGTAGCTTTGCATGAAATTTTATTTGATCAACTATCCATTTATAGTTTTAGCTCTACTGTAAAAATAACTATTCATTCACAGGGAACACTAGCATTAATACTATTTTCATTTCATGCAAAAAAGGTCTACATAGGCATAAATATTCAAAACTGATCCCTCCCTTTTAGTGGAGACAGAGGCTTTAGTGAGATTTTTTTTTTCATGCAAATGCTCACAAGATTGGTATACTTTATAGTATACTTTTCCATGATCATACACAAAGATACAATTTTCACAAATATCCCTTTTCAACCACTTGTGCCACAGTAAGGGATCAGTCTCACAGGTAATGACACAGTGTCTCCATAATTTGTGGGAATCAGAGCCTGCAACCTCAAAGCCGAGCTCTAACATTATCTCTTAAAGCCTCAGTAACAGAATTATCTACAGGGTCTCAGTTTTATCCCTGCTATAGCCTTTCGGGCGCAAAGCCAGAATTGCCAGTGTCTCTAGAGCCTCGACAGGTGTGTTTCAGTCTGTCCAATCCTGGCAAAAGCTGCCTACAAGCCAACCTTGTAAAGGGATTACAATTGCTGTTTCCAAAACAATGTGTTTCTGGTCCTGTGAAAGTACTTGTTTTGGCACTAATTAGTACTGATATGCACTTCAGAAATCCTTTTATCAAAGAGAAATATAAGTAAGAAAACGTGAGCCATTTGTTTTACCAGAAAATGCAGATACAAATATAACAAGTTGCAAAGTTCTCTGGCTGCCTAACTTGCAATGAAGACAGACATTAAACCACTCTCGACACTAAACGGGTAAAATAAAATCCCTGCAGCTCTTAGTTTTCTTCACTTATTGTGAAAATGCACAACCCAGAAGGCAAAGTGAGTCCACATTAATGAACCCCCTGTATTAACAAGCAGGCTGGAATAGTGGGCTATGTGCACGGGCTGAAGAGCTGCTTTAATTTTATGTCAGACACCAGGTTCACAAACAGAACATTTTTTAGGATCTCAGTGACGGTAAATATGAACACCTGCAGGTGCAGCCAAAATGCTGGTACATTTTTGGCAACAGCAGCTTGTAAATCAGTCCACAGTATTCTTCATGCTGGTTTGGCATGTAACCACTCATCATTTGGAGGTAGAATTTTATACCAAATAAATCAATAGAGTGTTTTTCCAGCACAGCCTAACATTCTGCCAAGCCGTAATAATCTCCCCAGTTAGCTGTATTTTCACAGTCAACACTGTACTGGACAGCGTAGTTGCAGAAAATATGGTTTAACTAATGGGTGCTGCTTTTGCTGAAGGATCGTATGGACATTGCGAACGAAATTTCATACATATATGGTCATTATATTTTTGAGAGGCTGTCATGTTGGCACAGTCAAACATATATACAAATCTCACACCATCTATTATCCTTTTAATATTAAAATAAGTCAGTGGATGTAGGTTTTATCTTCCTCCCTGACCAACAGATAAAAATGTTACAGTTTCCTGCAGTGCAGGCATGAAGAGGTCCGTTGTATAATAAAGCAGATTTGCGTTGGAAGGAAGCGCATTCATCAACATTCATCTTTCCTGGAACTTTCTGAGCATGCTGTTTTTCAGGACAGCAAGTTAGTCACCCCAAGAAGTGATAAGCATTCACCAGTCCCTCTGCTGCTGGCCACTGTAGAAGTAAATCAGTAAATAAGCGCATTTCTCCTTCTTTTGCATCATCAGTCAAAGAGTTTGTATCATGTTACATGTGTTCTTGATTTATTGAAAACATGTCTTACGGATGAGAATTTTTAAAAATAGTTTTTTGCTTTTTAGGTAGTCAAACCAGCTTTCGGCCAGCCATAAAGTAACATTTAAAAAAAAGTTACCTTTATTTAAACATCTATATAAAAATAAAACTGCCCCTTAAGCCATTCTAAAAGAAACCCTCTAGATAAAGACACTGGAGAATAACATTGAAAGGATAACAGTGACAGAATTAGGGTTACTGGTTTGGGTTACTGGCAACTGTTTATAGCTGGAGAGCATTTGACACTTTTAATACGGACAACTACCCATAAAGATACTGCTGTTTACAGCCGAGTTACTATATTATACCAAAATATTTTTTTTCTCACATATCTTTTCTGTTATACTCTAATACCAGCTTTGCCTGTAGATTTTTACGCACGGAGATGTGCACTTAAGATAATGTAAACAGTACTATACTATGAATGAAGATTACCTTAACAAAAAGATGATGGCTTTTAATGGACACAAAGAACTTAAAACAACTTGGCACTTATCCTGTTAAGAAAAGATCCATGACTTAAGTGCAGCCTGAAACTCCACACTGCTGTTTCTTCTTCCCAAACAGCTGTTGTGATGGAAGTAAATACATGTGGAAATGCACAAAAAGATAACAGAAAAAAAGTGACAAATATGATGCCTTCATTTAGCCTGTAGCGCCAAAGACAACATTTCTCCAGCCAAATTTTTGTGCCAAACACAATACTTTTTGCAGCCAAGTAGGAAAATTGCTTGGTGTGACTCAAAGGAGAAAACAGTTGGTGTCTCCCCTGCTCAAATTATGATCCCACATCCATATTGAGCTCTCTTCTGTTCTGTAACATGCTTGCATGGTTCTTGTAGCTCTAGTTCAGTCTAGTCTGCTTTAGTATTTATCCATTATAATCTTCTATATGATAATAGGCCAGGCAAAGACGATGTGACATGATGTTGGGATATTTCCAGAGTCTGCTGGCAAAAATAAGTCCCTCAATCTAAAACAGATGCAGCAGACTTCAGATGTTTGGCATCAACTCCCATATATGAAAGGGCGAGTATAGGGTTTCTTTGCAGAGCTGCCATTATGCTTTCAACCATCTTTCGCCCATCCAACATGGAGTTTTTTGTGGAACTGACAGAACCTTAAGCTGTGCATGGAGCAAGCCTCAACCATTCTTGGATAATTAAAATCATTTGTAGAGCAAATATAACACTCACTATCTCTCTTTTTCCTCTTATTGGTCAGCTGACCTCAAGAGAAGTCAAAGCTCCAAGCCACAAGACCAAGTAGCTTGACCTTGTGGCTTAAATCTGTGGGAACTGTAGCAAACGTTGAGAATCGTTGCAGAAAAAGAAATGAACAACCCAGTGTGGGATTAAAAAACTTAAAGCTCAAGTGCATTGAACAATCGAGCAGAACTCCTGGAAGGTACGAATTGGGATATAATGCACAAACAGCAGCACAAAGAAGGAGAAATACCCCACTCTAGGCCCCTCAGATTTGGTTTAATATCAAGAGCTGGCTCTTTCTGCCTCATGTACGCACACACACTCACACCACACACACACACACACACACACAC
>JAPZDY010000011.1:4826254-4839219 GCA_029783645.1 Ctenochaetus hawaiiensis
ACACAGGAGATCACATACAAGTTGCATTTAATTGGAAATGTGAACGCACTCGCAAAAAAATCGGATTTCACAAAAAAGTCCGAATTGAGCATTAAGCCCTGCAGTGTGAACGTAGCCTTAGTCATTATATCCACAATACTGATTATTTCTTATCTACAATCTTTTTATGTAGTATTTTGCGATAGCCCCAATGGTTATCCCTGGAATTATCTATGTTGCCCAGCCCTACATGGAATTGTGATTTTGACTTAAGCAAAGAGAACACTGAGACAACTTTTAAGAATATACCAAGCTATAAATTGTACATTGCCATTAAGTCTGAAAATACAGAGATATGATTTTTTGTCTATTTCTCCAAGCCTTACTGTCTCTGATTTGTTATCCATATATGAGCATCCATGTGATTTGTCGATAGCTACTCATAAAAGTGACTGCCCCGTAAAGTTAATTATTTTTGATAAATCTAGCAGTGAACGTATAAATGCAAAACTTAGCTTGTCAGAGTCATCTCAGGTTTTATTTGTCTGAACTTTGATACCAGTAAAATGACTACACAAAGCCAAACTAAACTGAAAAGATCACATAGACTTCAGTGAAGCCTTGGTATACAAGTTGGAGCCTGTTAGGGTGAAGATCATATATATGGTGTTGCCAAAAGGCACAAAGGTGGCAAAATGTCTAGAAAATTTCTAGATGTCAGCCAAGTTTGAAATAAGATATTTAATTTTTAGTAATTCAAGCACCCTGGATTTCCCTTTCTTTTTAGGATAAGCCTGGTGTCATCACATCTCTGTTCACCGAGTGTATTTCTAAATAATCTCTCTACGGACTTTTACTTTGGTCACAGTGTTTGTAAAGCAAAAATACACCCCAGTGTGACTTTTATAGAGACAGAAGGCTTGGGAATCCATGGTTAGACTAACTTCCCAGAGGTAAACAGCAAGGTGCCTGGTTTGACACCAGGCACCAGTGGTGTCTCTTGTTTTTCTTACCCTGTGTACATTTAGTTTCACAGCAGTAAAGTGGTCAAGACAGTGGGAGAGCTGATGTTTCACTAGACAGTCTCAAAGACAGCTTTCTATAATGTAATGTGAACCTGACAAGCTAGGGATAAAAACTAACATCTTGCTGATCTGGCCACCCAGTCAGCGAAGTGGAATCCTTTAACAGTAAACACTACTGTATTTGACAGAGATACTACAGGGAGTGGCAAAGTGTTTAGCTCAGAGCCCATAGCGACGAAACAATTAACCAATCTGTCTGCAAAGTCTAAGCTTACAAAGTTAAATTAGCTTAAACAGATTCTTAAAGCAAAGAAATAAACAGTGATCAAACTAGTATTGCAAGACTAGCTGACTGTCCTCTGTTCACTGCAACATGGGAGTGCAGGAGGGAAATTTCCTTCAGTTGGTCAACAGACAGCCAACAAACTGAAGTCTATGAATATAAACTCTTCTCTCCCATTTCTCAAGCAAACAACAGTGACAAAACCCCTTGTCTTCCAGAGAGGCTCAGTCATAAAGTGGATAACACAGCCAAATATGATTGAGCCAGTTCTATAAAACAGCCAAATTTGACAGGGACAACTAACCCCAAAAGAAAGCAATACATGCTGAACAAGCCAATAACAATTAAACAAAGTGTTACCAAACTTTTACGCTTCAGACCCAGAAGAGAAACACAGTTTCTTCCCAGAACCCAAACTTACAGAAATACATTATGAATTGTCATTACATCTATGTTATAAACTTCCTCACCACCTAATGACAAACTTGCACTAAAAAACGAGGGACAAAGCAGCAGTTAGGCAACAGGACTTCAGTCACTATTTAAACAAGACTGGGGAGTGCGGTCAAGTAGGCAAAGTACATCACAGCAATAATCAGATTTACTGAGTGTAACATTAGGTTTCTCACAGCCTTGTAACATTTTGGATGCACATATTAAATGTGAGCTGAGCAGAATAGTCAAAAAGTGTTCTTTTCATATTTTAATTAGGAAAATGAACTCACATATTGTTTTGCATTCTATTCTGCCAATTGGAAATCCAATAAAAACAGGTCTGTGACCCATTTTGGGTCCAGACCCTAAGTTTGGGGAATTCAGATCTATAGCAAGTTCCAAGCTTATTACAGCACACTAAAACCCTTAATAATCCAGAAATTCCATTCTTTCTCAACATTTAAAGCAGCAAGGCATACAAGTGCAAGAGCCACTAATCCCCCTGTAATCTGCTTTTATATTCATTTTAACTTATGTTAAACGTAATTGAACACAGCCACAGAAACTCGACAGGGTAATAACTACTTTGGCTTGCCTTTCAAACATATATTGTAGTCATATATCATGACTTTACTGATTTCTATCATATGTGTCACTTTCTATTGAATTAAAAAAAAAAAAATAATAATAATAACAATCAACCATCAACCAAAACCAGCTGAACCAACAACTTCACTTCAAGCTGAAACACAAGTTTCCAAACATAAATGACAATCCTCTTCAGTGTCCTCTACAAGATGTGTTGCGCTCTCAGCAACATAGTATTTCTTCAATGTATCATCTCTTTGATGCATCACAGAACGGTCAGGGCGATAAACACAAGCGTACAATGACGTCACATTCAAGGATTTGTGGGTACGGTTCAAATTCTGCCACTAATACATCATGTGCAATTTTACACAGCAGTGTAAAAGCAGATCCCAAATTCAATTCATCTTCTAAAACAACCTACACTTGAAAGATATAGCATGAACTTTGACCAATGTTTCGCTTAAGAAGCTTATATACTTTTAAGAGAGCAATAAGTTAAGCTAATTCTGAGCAAAAAACCTCACAGCTTTGTCTCTCTTCTCTTCTGCTACCTCTCTCCACCTTACTCCTGAGATGCCCCCAGGCCTTGTCTTTTTGCTTGGTCTGTTTGCATTCCTGTTGAGCTCTATTTAAAGCCTTCATCACTCCACTGGCTGAAGGAATGCACATCTGTAGTGAGGGGCCATGTCCCACTCTATCTGACTTTTGTGTCTCTCTCTCTCTCTGTAAGTCAGTCTGTTATGTGGGTGCAGTATTTATTACTAACTGTAGGCTCGAGATTTAACCTTCACTGTTGCCTCGCAAAGTATAATTTTGCATATAGTATATATACAAATAGCGAGTGCAGGGTATAGACCCATGTTTGTAATATCAATAAGTGCTTTTAGATGACTCATGATTTTAATGCTTCATCTACACACTGCCAAGCATGGTACTTTAGATGTGTTAAAGACCAGATGCAATCAAATATTGTATGCCTATGTATTAGTATGTTGGGCTTATTAGCTTGTTATTACCTATATAGAGACAAGTATTCAGTTTTGCATAAAAACAGAACATAGTTCACAACCCACACTTTTCACAAAAAGATAACACATGGGATATCAGGGTGTTTTTTAAAAAAATTCTAACAGTATATTTGATTTTTATAAAAATAGAGCCACATTTTTGACTGTGTGCCGCTACTTTGCTCTTGCGACTTTCGTCAATAAAAAGTCTGAATTAAATTTGAACTCCAAACATAGCTCTAGCTACATGCTTCCCCGATTTTCAGTAAAGAAAACAACAAATGTTAAGTTTAATTCTCAATATCAAACATTAAATAAGGAATTATGATAGAACAATGCCATCAATTAGCGTGACGCTATAGGAAGAATAATAATAATAAGGCTCTGTCTACGATTAAAAAACATGCTACATAACAAGTGTTAAGAGCGCCACACAAGCTAAAGAAGGACAAACATGTAACTTTAAGCTAGCAGCATGACACATCCCCACTGTGATCAACATTGGAGTAAATTTCCCCTCTGCTCCCTCCTGTCCCGAAGCGAATAAAGTTTTCGCCCCCCCCCCCACACACACACACACACGCAGCTTACTAGCCGCTAATTCACTCCTTCTTAGTTGTAAACATTTTAAAATCACCAAACCTACCTTGGAAAATCTCCCCGAGTCAAGCAGGCATTATTATGTTGTCGCCTTCCATGGTTGGGAGTTTATCGAGTTGTTCTTCGGCTCCCCGGAGAGACTAGAATCGGCCTAGCGGGGCAGGAGAGCAACAAAGTCGGACAAGGAGGAGGAGGCGTAGGGAAAGGAGGCCAGACAAGTCGGCCGACGCCTCATTGGAAGAGCTGGCAGTCAATCACCTCGTTGAATGGGCGGGTCCTAACTGTAAAGGGATTATAGAGGTTGAGCTGTCAGCACTGATCCCAGGTCTGAGAGCAGAGGAATGTGGCATGGAAAAACAGATACAGGCCTCCTGGAGTGCGATTGTGATGGTTTGGATATTTGCATCACTTTTCATGTGATGTTTTACGGCAGAAAGCCATTGAAAGGTCGTAATAAAAACTGCACGAACAGCTTTTTGTAAAACAAAATTTTAATGTTAATTTTCATCTTTATTCTTGTAATCATCATTATTTAAAATAGCTCATTGTCCGTATACTAGCCAAATATACGAAAATATCTATGTACTTTACGATAAAAGCTAGTGGTTGAATTTTTATTATTGCCTTTAATGTTTTAAATGTTACTATAACAAAACTTAACATAAGAATACAATAATATTTAATTAGATCAAGCTTATTTTCAAATTATCCAACTAAACACAATAGTTTGTTTTATCAAGATTTTCCTTCTTAGTCCAGCAGTAAGAGAGGGGACATGTAAGACATGAGGAATATGTTGTGTAAACTTTCTACAAATAAACATTTATATATGTGTACAAAGGGACTGAACATACAAACAATAGTTCACAGATGTTTTTTTTTTCCTCAACAACCCAAGAAGATCACAACTGGCTGTGAAATTGTTCACCCTTTTCATAACAACGAGTATACAAAACACAACAACACAGGAAATTGAGACAGTAATCATTACATAATATGTCTTTGCTCTGTAAAACCATAAACCTTTTAACATGTGGGCGTGCATGAAAGTAAAACAAGCTTCTTGAGGGTTTTACTCAGTTGTACAGATAAAATGAGATTCCTAAAAGTCTCAGATTTAGTGTTTATTTTATTTTTTTATATATAATTTATTTATTATGTCACTTACCTGTTTGTGATGGGCACAGAAACACATTGATCCATTTATGACCCCATTGCTCTCTAATTGAGCAGACAATAAACTGAATGAAGGTGACATTTCATTATCCAAGGCAGTGACATTTTGCCCTCCATTTAAAGGTAGATGGGAATACACATCTGTTAGTGTAACACAGTTTTGCACAAAGCTTTAAAAAATAACTGCAATGTATAATTGACACCTCTTTTATGTACTATCCACACAAACTAAAAGCATAAGTATCGCAAAAGTAATCTTCACTGAAGGTATATAAACTGTACATTTAACAACATATGACTATGAAAAAGTTTTCTTTCCGGCTAAGTTATCTTTATATCAGCTACAAAAGTGCACAGAATACTGTGTTTTCTATTTCAGGCCATTTATTTGTAGAGTAACTGTGACCTTTGACCGTGACAGACTGGACAAGAACAATCTGGATGAAACTGTGGCGGTTACTATCCAGTCCACTCATTAGGCAAACAAGACTGACATCAATTATTCCCTTGAAAAAGGGGATTTTCAAAGTGAAAAAAAACAGATGGCCCCTTTCTGACCCTAAGTTGTCAGTTACAGCCTGGACAAGTTCTAGCAGGTCTCATTATGAACAGTAGAGAAGTGAACACTAACCAGGCCCAAAAGATTTTTTTTCTCTCATTCCTAGTGTAAATATTTGCTTTTGGGGTCAGATTACTTATGAAATGTATTGTTATTAATTACAGCAAACGGACAACTTTTTGAAGCTTTGAGTGTTACATCTGTGACATTGTTGGATTGACCTGCACCTGCTCCTCGTTGTCTGACTGCTTGTCCATCTGCAATGATCTTTCTTTCTTTTTGTCTGGCACCAATTTTATTTGAATGTCCATCTGCTTCACTTTATGAGCCACAGACCTGTCAGTCTGTGCCCATCTGCCTATCCTTCATCTCACCTTTCTGTATCGATGTTTCCTCTTTCAAAGCCATCAGATTGTATTTTTATATCATTAAGCTAATCTTTTCATTTTTATTTTACTTGTAACGTCAACAAGGCTCATCTTTCACACCTCTTATCATAGCATTTCATCAGGATGATAAATGTGGGCAGTTAATTTACACTGTATCAATAGAGTGAATGAAAAACATTGTGACTATTGTGGAAAATGAACAAACATGTATGACCCTCTCTGCAGGATATTTTAATCTGATAACCAGGCTGCAGTGCTTTTAAAATTGAATTCCACTACCCATTGTGTGTTCTTTTGTACTCAAATTTCTCTGTTACTCAGCACAATTATTTAGTGCATGGCCTGACAATGATAATACAGTTAATTAACCATACAGACAGACCGTTTCATAATGTGAAACAGTGTTGCTCCCCCCTACTGGCCATTCTCACTCATTACATACAGGAGTTGAAACTGCCGGCAGAGGAATTAAAATTACATCATATATCAATACATAAAAACCCCAGATAATATCAGATTCAGCCTTAAAACTTATCTATTAAGCTATTAAGTATGTGTTTGCACCTGTTTAGGTCTGTTTTAAATTGCATAAGTTTATAAACCTTTTAAAACTGAGAAGGGGCTTTTTGGCCTTTTTATTTTGCATTTTAATACTATTTCAATGAAAGGCAGCCTTTCAATTTTCACGGGAAGGTCCTACTTCAGTGAGATGCAAAGTTATGGTGGTTGCGTCATCTTGCAGTTTTAACAGCCTGAACCTGGAACCCAATCCGTTAAAAAAAGAATAGTTTTTCAGTCCGTGTTTCATAAAATCTGCTGACTGGTTTTATATCCTGCTGACTAGCAGACAAACAAACACCTAATTATGAAACCAACAAAGCCCACAGTCAAGACCTAAAACTTCATACTTGCAAAAGAGTTGACAGAATGGAAAGTTTAATGAAATTTTAATACCACTGCAAAAATAGTAAAAAAAAAAAAAAAGGGGAGGAATTGATTTTTTCAGATAACAGTGGGAATGAATATTGAATATGAATAAATGTGTCAAAAGGTTGTTGATGTGTGCATGTTATTTTCCTAAGTATGACTGTAAATGATTGTAAATGAGTTGCTATAAAAGCTCATAGCTTCTTAACTTTGCAGCCCTACATAACTTTTAGTCTCTTGAAGGTTGTAAAATTGTTTTGGTTCGGATCAATCTCACCGCTTTCATAAACTTTCACTTTATAAACTCCTACTATAAAGTAGGAGGCTATTTTGAGAAGTGAGCACTCGTAAACCAAATATACACTACCCGCCCAGCACCAAATGGCAGACAGACAAAACTGGCTGGTGAAGAAAGTGGAGCATCAAGGTAAGAAAGTCAAATATATACATTCTTTTATACATATATGTTTTATTTTTATTTAATGCTTTTTTGTTTGATAACACAAGGGAGGGGTGACAGAAAAAATGAGCGGAGAGTGCTCCCCATTATTTATTTATCTGATTGATACCTCTGCAAATGAATGCTTATCTTGTACTGTGTCTGCCAGATGGGAAGATAAGCAACTGTTTGCAAATACAGCAACTGTGAAAGCTTCATAGAGCAATAGTGTGTCTGTCAGAATGTTGTATGGGTCTTGCCCAAACAACTAGTTAATTGCCTTCCAAAGGCAGGCAATTAATTGGTGTTCTTCAAATCAAAATAATGAGTGGCAATTTCATTTACTGGCAGCACACCTGTCAACAATATAATTTAAAAATTAGATAAATTTTCTGGTGCCATGCCCTTGGCTTTGCCACCAGCCTCATTTAAAAAAAAACAAAACAAAAAGTATTATTTATTTTACCCTCTAAACATTAAGACAAAGCTAGACACAGGGAACCGTAAAACACCCACTAGGCATCAACAGGTGCTAAAATCTCATATCAATAAGAAATGGATTAACTATTTCTTGCCATAAGTATGTACCTACAATAATGTTCTCTGATTTTCTTTCACTTAACAATTATTTTCAGATACAATCATATACAAACTGGTACTGATGTGTGAAAAGGGACAACCTTAAAGCTATCCAAAGAGAATAGTGGCTCATTCATGATCGTCACATAGCATTTAGAACATATCTTTACTAGCACATTGTCTAAGTTTGAATGTATGCTTGCATGCACCAACATCTACAACCTATAAGACAACTGATCTAAAAAGCTGCAAAACACTAGGTTGAAAATGTAATTCTGTAAGAAACTCACACAAACCCCTGTTATGCTAACTGTTAGCCATCTTGATAAGCACAGCTCTTTAAAAGGTCAACTCAGGCAGCGGTGGGGGTCAGAGCAGAGGCCTGTAATCATAGATCCAGAATTTCTTAATGTAGTAGAAAGATAAAGAGTGGGAAGACCTTTTGTTCCCTTAGAAAACCATGAGATGAGAGGAACATCACATGGGAAAATAGAAGAAGAAAAGGGTGTTAAAGATAAGTGAGCAATAAGTGAGCATCTTCAAAAAAAAGAAAAAAACAAAACAAAACAAACTTCTGTGTGTCAGTCACATCCTGAGAACAGTTCATTATTCCACTTAGTTCCTTTTACCAATGTTTGTGTTTTTATTCCCTGCCTCCGGAATAATTTAAACACATCATAACATATGTTCTGGACATGATGTACGTACCAAGAACAGGTACGTAATGCAGTTCTGCAGTACGCTATAGTTTGCACAGTGACTCACCAGAAGTGTAGTCAGCTGAGATTGAGTCAGATCTCTACATAGGTGCTTTGTAAACTCATGTAAAGAAACCAACAACATTTAAGCAGACACATCACATTAGCCGACTACACACCCACATGACACACATGAATGCAAACCCACAAAGACCAGCATGTGCACACAAACACACACACACACAATGAGGCACATCTGACACCCATCCACACCACCTACCCAGTCTCATACACACTCACTGTGACACACACCAAAGCCGCTGATGGTCGTGAAATCCCAACATGGCGTCACCCGCAGGCAGTGGGTGTGGTCTTCACTGGCCTGTTCAACATACCAGAGCTTAAATACAGAACAGCCACAGCCATTCACTAACAACACCTTCCCTCTTTCTCTCCTCCTCACTCACTTTATTTCTCACAGTGCAGCTCACTGTTGCTCCAGCATTCACTGAGTGAAGCCCGCTTTTCCAGCGCCAGAAAGGTAAATGTTGGTTCTCTCTTTGTAATCTTTTCATTGATTCATTCTGACTCTTTCACAATATTTTGAATTGTCTTTTTACAAAAAATACCTATCTTTAATGTTTCTCCCTTTTTACTGCTTTCTCTGTGGACACAGGCACCGTCAGTTTGCTGCAAGTGGTTCATCTCAAGTGTTCCAATCATCTGAATTCATTGTTTTTCTAGAGATTCGTCCTTCACCAGTGTTTGGTGGTTATTAAGTAAAGATGACGCTTCTGTTGTCAGTACTGATATGTGTCATCGTTCAGCTGTGTATGGGAGATCAGCCCGTGGAGGAAGTCATCACAACAAGTAAGTACTGATATGGACAAGGAATATGATTAGAGTCATGGGGAGTCACGCAGAAAGAATAATTGTGTTTTTAAATGAAACATCAAGATAGAGAACTTATAACAAAAGAAAAAAAGTGCATCCTTAATTTTGAAATTCTGTACTTACTTAACAGTCTCTTGCCATATAAGACCAATTTGTGCTTATTTCAAATCTGTTTTGGTTTTGGTGACAACTAAGAAAAGAAATATAACAAAATGACATCCTGATTCCTACCATGATTTACCATGTTTCAGGACTAGGTGTTATGCCAGTTGAAAGAGAGTAAACAATAATACAACAGAAAGTAACTTTGGCCATTGTACAGACCTTTTTGAATTGCAAAACAAAAAGAGGATAAAAAAAGGGTTGATTAAAAAAAGGTTGATTGAAAGAACAATAGAACAACACAGCAATGACCGCAGCATCAGCATCTACGTCAGAATTATGACTGACAATCTAGAAACCAGTCATACAAAATAAAACATTTGTATCTCTGTCAATTTTTTATGCAATACATACACTATTGAAATAAATGACTATATATAAACTACATATATGTGTATATACTTTATGTAAGTGTGTGTTTATATATCTCCAATATATATATATATATACAGTAAATAACGGCTTAAAGTAATGACAAAGCAGTCGGCTAGTTTGTTTCCATCAGCTGGTATATTTGCACTGGATTATTGTCAAACAGGAAAAGCACATATGCGTTCATGTTTTACTGAAACTCATGCAGTGGAAATTAAACTCATGTGTCAGCAGATTGCCCAGTCTGATAACAGAGTTTGTCATATTCAGAATTAAAACTCTTTTCAACCCTATTATTCTTAAATTATTTTTTTTAAAAAAGCATATTATATGTGCCTGTATTATGTAATGGCTAAATAAGTTGTGCATGTTGATACACAGTCTGTAGACAGTGACTCTCTGTGTTCCATCTGGTTGGGTGAACTGAGTCAGAGAGTTTGTCCCAGCCAGCAGCAGTAAGAGAAAGACGTCAGTGCTACTTAATTTGGCAGAGTGGAGTTTGGTTTGGGAGTGTTTAGGAAAGAAATCTGACTGCTTAGTATCTATCAACCCAATTTGTCCAACATCAGTAACTACTGTAACCACTGTTTTAAGAAGCAGAAAAAGTTCTATACATGGCAAAAAATCCAAACTTTAACAGAATTAACAATTAAAGCAGTGCAGTAGCAAACTGTATGTTTAATTCAAAGTATGCACGTAAACCTATGGTATAAGTTAGATACTATAGATTAGATACTGCAGATATATTCGATACAGTAGACATTTTGGTTGAATTAAAATTTTGTAATGTGCAGATTATTCCATGTACAGTAAAATCCAATTATACATCTTAGAACTGAGTATAGCAGAGGGTCTAATTCATTTTCGTTTGATGACTGCTGGTCCCGATTTACATATATGTTACATATTGTCATGTTGATTTTAGGTAATGTGTTCTCTTGAGGGCAAGGCCTCATTAAGATATGTATGGAGGAGAAGCTTTGTTGCATCGACCACAGGGGGTCAACAGTTTCAAGTTTCTTGTCTGATGTACAATCCCAAGCAGCGTTTAAGTTGGGTGTGGTCTGTTGCAAATCTGAAGACACCTGATTTGTCTTCTATTGTAGCCTAGTACATTATATAACCTCTGTGCTTGAAAGGGTGGCTTGACAGGATTGTCATGTAGCAACTATGGCAACAAAAACAGGATTTTCAAACAGTGCTTAATTACAATTCAAAAACCATTTAGATGATGGCCTGTTATCTAACATGTAAAAGGACACAGTGTGTACAATGGCATCTGTACACTAGCATTTTCACAATGGCAGTGCTACCATGTCCAGTATATGGGTATGTTGCTAATTAGCAGACGTTAAATTATAATGCTGACCTACCTAGATAAAAAGTATGGGATCACTAACCCTATATTTAGTAGGGTGTAAATATCTGCACTAAATTTATGGGTAAATCCATTCAATAATTTTTGAGAAATTCAACTCAAAACCACAAAAGTCAGTTATGGTTGGGCTAGAAGCCAGGGGATCAGCAAGGTTAGTTGGATATGTTGTCTGGAATTCATGAATGTCTGTGCAAATTTTTATGCTGATCCATTGACAGATGAGTGGAAAAGAGATAACATAGACATGCCCGTGGTGAAAGGTTATGTCAATAGGGTTCATCCTCTATGTCAGAGGTTCCCAAACTTATGCAAGTCAAGGCTCAAAAAATAACACTAGCTCACAGATGGGGCCCCTCTTTTTCAAAACATCTTTGAAAACCCTTTTACAAATCAACCGCAGTTAACAAAAAGCAGCATGTAGCAGCAAATCCATACATTATCTATGCTTCTAAAAATTGTCAATTTTTGTTGGTTAGCACTAGCTAGATGTTGCAAGCAAGTTAGCTAGCAGAGGAGCTTTGTGGCACACACTGCTTATGTTGTAACAAATTAAGTAGGAAATTAGAAAAGTGCTCATGGAAAATACAATTTCATTATATTAAAAGTTTGAGTTATATTTTGTAATAATGCAATTTCATTTTTGGTTTATGTATTGATTTTCCATTTAGCCTTTCCTTCACTTTAATTCGCTGAAACCTCCTGGTGAAACTGAGAACTTTAAAAGCACTTTGAAAATTATGGCTCTAGCTACCATGATTATGCGTACAAAAATCCACATCTATCCAGCCAATTATTGTCAAGGTATAGAAAGCCAAAATGTCAACCTCATGGTGGTATCACAGGAAGATAGGGGATAACTAAAGTCTGCAAGCCATAAATGTCAGCTCACAATCCCATAGCAATCCATTCAGTAGTTGTTGACATTTTCAATCAGTCTGGACCAAAGTGGTGGTGGACTGACTGACACTGCCACCCCTAAGGCTACACCACTAACAGTGTGGTTAGAAACTTTGTATAAACTGTGTATAAAATGTAAAAAAACAAAAACTGCTTTATTTTGATTGGCTAGGCCACCCAAAGAACAAAAGCTAAAGCTGTTGCAACTCATCTCTAAATCCTCCTTCTCTTCCCTTGAGAGAAAACCTGCATTATATCCTTGTCCTGATGACTCAGGCTTGGTTTGGCAGAGTAGGGAAGATGGTTTGGCAGTATAAAGCATGCGTTAGCGTCAAACTGGCTGAATCCAGGATTTGGTGGTCCTATTGCTTCAAAGACCTTGTCTGATTTTCTGGACTAAAATGGCATTTTTTTTAGGATGAAGGAGCATAAAAACCCCAGAGAGAAACACACACAACCATAACATTTAACAGCCAATCTGTTGTGTTATTGTATATCCCAGTAGTCGAGTTGTAAAAAAAATTCAGGGGGGATGGTCAATGTTTTTCACCTAAAAAAAAAAAGTGGCGGGGGCA
>JAPZDY010000011.1:4846891-4857361 GCA_029783645.1 Ctenochaetus hawaiiensis
AAGTAGCTGTAAACAGTTTCATTTCAATATTAAGACTGCTGTGCAGTTGTCCCAGCAATGCAATCCATCGTAACATGTAACTATTAAGCAGGTACACAAAAATTTAACCCAAAATTTATTTACCCCCTTTTTTCCAATCCAATTTTATTGACACTCTCTTTGCACAAATAATTTACTTGTGTCATATTCTTAACAACTATGTCAGAGCATTACAGATGGACCGTATGTCCTGTTGTTTTATTCCAAGGGACTAACACAGACACATGATGGATTATCTAAAAGAAGAGTTTTCTATCATTAAACATAATTTACAGGTACAGAATACATCATAAAGTATTTTGGACAGTCGCAACACTCACATCATTGCTGACTTCCTCTTCATCCATGTCCATCAAAAAGATCTTCATGATTTCGTCAGAGGGTCCCTGTAGTATTCGCTCCCATAAAGGCTGGTCTCTGTTGCTGAGCTTCCTCTTTTCTGAGCAACACACACACACACACACACACACACACACACACACAAAACAAATACAAAGTGAAGCATTTTGCTGTGTTACCATGTCTGATTATTATTCAGTTAGTGTGGTGAAATGGACAAACTTACCTCCACTCTGGTGAACACAGTACAGAGCAAACTCCTGGGGATCGTTCTCTATCTGATGAACGTAGAGGAGAATTATCAGAAAACTATAGTACAATGTAGAAAATTGTCTGAGGTTCATTTTATCTACTTAATCAAATTAAACAGTCTGATATTTTGGTCTATTTTGATGATTTAAGATAGACTTGTGAAATGATACTTTTTTCTTTTTGTCTTAAAAGATGTTACATAAGCTTATTTTATTTTTACTATTTTTGTTCTTAAATTTTTTTGTTTGTAGCTGTGGGATCTAGAAACAGAGCAAAATTAACAAACCTTTTTTGCAAAATTAACCCCAATTTGGTGACTCACAGTAGTAGAAAAAGTATTCAGATTCTTTGTGTAAGGATATATAAAGTTAAAGTGGTATTTGTGAAAGAACTAGTAAGTGCAATCAAAAGCTCAAGGTTAATGCCTGTGTGTTTTGCATTGAACCACTGAAATTGTTTAAGTTATGTTACATACATAATGTCAATTAAGTAGATTCAGGAAGTTTGTGTGCCTCAATACATGACTATATGTTTCTCTGCAGTTTGAACATAGTGTGCAGAAGCTCACCTTGAACTTGTTTAGTAGTTGTTCAATGACCTGGTTTGTTGTCATCTTACTGGAGATGCGAACTTTAGTTGGAGTACCAAAGGATGGAGTAAAGATGGAGGTCTGCAGAGGGCAAAAATAATGGTGAGCTACAAAACAGATGGAAGTGGAAGAAAAATGTGTGATGTGTGAAAGAGAATGGTGGATCAACTAGGAATCTACCTTATAGTTATAGAAGTGTCCATTGATAGAAAAGCGATGTTGTCTTTCTTTCTCTCTTTGGGCTGCTGACTTTCCCCGACCCTTCCTCCTCTTGACCAATGAGGCATCACTCATACAGCGAAACAGGTTAGACTCCGCCTCCAGTTCTGCATTATTTTGCCTCGTAGGACGCAACGTGGTGGTCTCATAAACAACTGGGCCTTTGGAGTTCAAAGCACAAAATGTCTCATACTGAATAATGCATAACAATCATTATTTGGTATTGAAAAAAAAACTGACAATGATGTTTGTTCACACTCTATAAATTCCTTTACATCTGGATTTAATTAAAAGGGTTAGTAAAATGCAAAAGTGAGTGTCTTTTAATAATTTAGTGTGAAAAAAGGGAGATACTGAAGAAAAAAAAAACACCTGGTAAAGGACTGGTTACTACTGTGTCCTGTGGTGTCTCAGCCATCTCATCAATGTGGTGAAGATCAACGTATTCTCCCCATCGAGTCATACCCCTGCAGTGAGGAGAGGTTATTGTCTTAGAAACCTCAAAGTAATCTTACAATAATTACCTGCACTTAAAATTGAACATTAAGTTTCACACACTTTTATCCAGACATGAATATTTCACACAACTATTAAGCTGTTAAAAATCTCCTTTTTTCCATTGCGTGAAAGACAAATGTACTTCAAAAGTTATGGCTTGAAGCAAGAACTATGTCTATGTAGAAAGCTGTATTTAACTGGATAATAGGTTGCTCAAATGTCAACGGGATCCTTTTCAACATATACATTACTATTAACAGCTGGTTAAACAACAATAACCTCAGTCTCATTAACCCTGAAGCTCATATTTGGGGTCAACTATGAAAAGAAACCTGAATAATGATAGTCAGTTAAGTAAGGCAGCACAAAAGCTGTCGCTCTTTAATGCAGTCCTGTACAAAAGGGGTTTTGTTGACATAATGGTTATAAAAGTCAGTGGAAAATGAATAGCACCTTATTGGACCTGTTCCCTTTTCAAGTTTATTTTATATACTTTTTTTGTGGATGTGTTGTGTGTTGACCCACTGGTAGTGACTGGTAGCAGCAAAGAGCAATTTGCTTTGCTGAAGGTTTGGTGGCTGGGGGGAACTTAGTGACAGAGACGGCTACAGCAGTCAGGAGATGTGCAAAGCCTGTTACGCTATGAAATAATTTACAGTGTTTTTGTGTTAACTCTCACTGCCAAAGAGGGGGGGGGGCAAAAGTTTCACACTGTGGGTTGAAAACTAAATCAGTTACCAATCTGCAGAGTTTAGGCTTATGTTTGTTTGTGTATTATTATTTGTCTGACTTTAACTGGTCAAACATCATGTTGAGATAATTCAATCAACAAAATGGAGTTTTATGAGGAAAGCCTCTCAGATTATCTCCTTATGCTAATGCCAGCCATCAGTATCTCATATCTGGCCAAAACAAGTCTGAGGCTGTAAACAAATGAGCTCATATAGGCTATATATATATGAGATACAATAATAACAATATAACAATAACAACAAAAAGCTGAAAAAAACCTCTTGTTTCCAATTGGACTGACTGGACTGATGGGATCTGGTGTGATCGCAGTAACAAATGGCTGCGTCTGCTTGTCGTCCTGTATTTTCAGCCTGATGGGTCTCCGCACTCCCCAGGAGATATTCAGGAAACCTTCCACCACCACCTCTCCATCACCATCCTGTTAGGAGACAGACCCATAGACACCTGTGTGGTGTGTAATTACAGTCGTACATTAAACTAACATACCTCTTTATGACCTTAGTTTTTCAGCTGCTATTTAATAGCTACTTTTAAGGTACATATGTTACAATTCTCAAAAGAGGCGAGAGGCATGTTGAGTTTATTTGTTGACACACAGCTGTGATTTGCTGCTGAGTTATGGGAAACATCTGCAGGCAAAAACAAGGCTAATTAGGAGAAAAACTATGTAAAATAATAGAAAAGTTTAAAACATAATTACCACATACCTGAGAGTAACTGAGGTGCAGTTGAGTCTGGTCCTTTAGGAAGCAGTTATAGTTTTTCAGCAGTGAGAGAAACTCCGCTCTGAAATGGAAACAACAACAGTGAATGACCAAATACATGCAGCGTATACTGTGACAACAGCAGAGAGCTGCACCACACAAGTTATTTAACTGTAATGTTTTTGTCCTCATCCTCCAAATTTGGCTGATTCATAAGGAAATGTCGAACCTTGTCCCTTTAGGGAAGACAGCAATCGTGTTTACTATATGTCTGTGCATAAAATAAACTTGGCCCACCTGGTAAGAGTCCTCCCCTCCCCTGCCTGGATAGCTTGAGAATGAGCTGCTTTACTCATTTCTGGTTGTGTTAATTACTGCAGAGAGAAACACAAATAAACAAATAATTCATAGCAACATCTTGTGAGATCACAGCGTGGTCTTTTAGCTTGAGGCAGGAGACAAACGCTAGATGCTGCAGACTTGTTGAATGCAACGTCAGTGAGCATGTTCCCAACTAAAGACACCTGACCAGCATAGTGTCAACATGGAACAAGGAAGTGCACGGTAAATGAGCCACACCACACTTGTATAACCACCACAGAGTCACCCCTTTCAAAAACAAACAATATAATTTGAGTCTTACCTTCTCTAACATGACAAATCAGAGCTCCCTTCTTGATTCAGTTTCTTTGTCCCTCTGTCTTTTTCTTTCTGTGCTTTAAATATCTCTTTCCTCCCTCTCTCTCTCTGAAGTTTTTGTGTTATATTTATCCATCTCCCTGTCTCTCTCTCTCTCTCTCTCTCTCTCTCTCTCTCGTTGTGCCTTTACTCTTTCTTTCCTTTTTTTTGCTTGTCTCTAAGAGATTTAATAACAGTGCTCCACCCAGTAACCAGTGATGACAGTGTAGACCCAGCTGTTTGTTTATTTTTTGGTTGGAGACACTGAAGCCTGCGCCTGTGCACAGAGATTGTCGGAATATCCACGTGGCTTCCTTTTTTATAAACTTTATTGCTTTTTTTCCCCCCTCCGTCTGTTTGCCTGAATTAATGTGAATGACACAGCAGTCTGAGAGCAGCAGTCTGACCCACTTCTCCCTTTCTTTCACTCTTTCCATCTCTCTCTCTCTCTCTGTCTGAGCCTGTTTTTGCTGGTGACAAAAATCTCAGGTATTTAGCAGATGTCATCCCCACACCCCCACCACTCCCTGTCCTGAGTGACAGCTCAAGAACAGAATTTAAAGGTGCAGTGCTTTCATGGAAAGTTTACGGTAAGATGAAGGAAAACCCAGATTATCATTCTAAAATTGATGCTTAGTGGCTGCACTGATCTCTTTAAAGATGCACATGGGAAATACTATATCTTTAGTTGTACCATGTCCATTCACAGGGTTGGCATATATGGGAGTCACATATGCTTTGTTACATGGGATATTGCATGTGAAACACACAGTATCACATGACAGGTCTTACACTTCACATATTCTAAACACATTATCAACGACATCACGTTACATATAAGTGTCAAATGTCTTCTAATGTGGACGGAAGTGTGTGTGATCAGCAAGAACTTATCTTTATTTCCTGCTTAGCTGAGGGAGAGAGAGGTGGAACTAATGCTACACCTTACTGCTTGAATGTTTTTGCTTAAGTCAACTTGAGATTGTTTTAAAAAACCCAATATTACAAATTTGCCTCAAGGGGCTTCACAATCTGTTTGGCGTATGATGTCCACTGTCCGACTCTCACTCAAAGCTCAGCCTTTATTATATAACTCTATTGCAGCGTCTGAGTGAGTGATGACTGAGTTTCAATTCAAACTTTTCACTCTTCACTTGAGTTTGTAATAATAGAGGTCAGACTGTGAAGCATGCATGACTAAGAAATACTTAAATTTTCCTTTCTTTTTGTGGATCTTAGCATGAATCTATGCCACCTGGCCAGGACTACTACAGTGCGCCATCTACTGCTTAAAACCAGGTCATACACAAGAACTCTTGGCTGTGCATATTTGTGTCTAAACAGATACCAGGGGAAATCCTGTACTTGTATAAAGACTCTAATAAGCTTAAAACAGTTTCTTCATTGCAGAATATATACAGAAATAAAAGCATGAAAACAGAAGCAGCAGAAATGATTGTTTTGCTGCTCATATTGCGCCATGTGCATAAAGTTTTCTGTTATGTCCAACTTGAACTTTACTGCGTCGTCCAAGCCTCAACTTGCAGGTTTTAAAGTTCCCCTGGGGCAAAAACATCTAGTGGAAGTCGAAGCAAAACCAACAGTAAAGGAGAACTCCAGATAAACGGTCAGCATTGGAAAGTCAATAATGTGTCCATAAATCCAACACAGGCACAGTTCTATTAGAAGCAGCAGTCTTTTACAGTTGGCTCAAAGAAAGACAACTGCTGTAAGCTTGGAAGGATCACAAAACAAGCCTATTTAAAAGAAAACAGCAAACCAAAAGTTTTATAATTATGTCATGGCAACTTCCCTCTATTCAGTGGTCTGGAGAGTTCCAATTTATTTTTTGTAGTAAGGTCTTGACCCAATATTTTAGGTTTATCTTGTAATGGTACAATCTGCTACCCCCCCCCAATAATTTAAAGCAACATATTCTGTGACACTGATAAAGACCAAAAATCTACATCCTAACCTCAAGGCTTACTAAATATGGAGAGATTTTGCGTTGCTTAGATATTTGCCCCTAAATGTCTTAAAATCAGAGCGATACATTTTAAAATCAGGCTGTGTAAGATGCTACAACTTATAGCTAAACTATCATTTATACATTGTCAGATTGGTATTAAAAAAAAGCTATTGCACACCTTTTAAGACTAATTGAGTGCAGAGTTTATGTAGCCGCTACATGAGAATTTAGAAACGTTAAAGATATGTAAATGATACGTAAAATCATGCCTGTTGTAATGATGAAAATCTCTAGCAAAACCAAAACACCATGTTGATAAAGAGGGAAGAACGGAGGGTGCAGGGAATGCACACAGTCCATAAAAGCTTTTGTTCTGTAAAAATGTAAGCCAGAAAAACCTAGCCAGAAGGGGAAAGCCAAGGTACACTATGACACACCTAGCTTCTCCCTTTATTTCCATCCTGTGTGTCACTCCACCTCTGCCTCTCTATCTGTCTCACTCCACTTCTTTCCCCCTCAGTATATTTTCTAACACTTTCTCTTTCTCACCACAAGAACAGATTTCACCTAGATATGCAATGTTAGCATAGTGCCCCCTGTTGAAAATCTACCCCCTTGTTGGGTTCTTAATTTGGATGAAAAACACTAACTTTATTACACTACATGGCCAGACATGCATTCCCATATACTTTTAAGTAAGTATATTAACTGTATTGACAAATATAAGTACAGCTAGCATCTATGTCATGCTGCAATTATTTGACAAAGTTATCAGTAAGTTATTAATTGTATTAAACCCACTCATAAACTTGTAATGCTAACTTTGATGTCTAATGAGTTTTAAATTTGGACATTATTGTTTGTGTAGTGACAATATTACTTACTGTTACATAATAAAGTACGGTGAAAGAAAAGGAAGCTGTTTTTATTCACACAGCACAACACACACACACTTAACTTTCACATTATACTTTATAAGTCTCTAGTTTTGATCAATTATTAGACAATAAATACAATCAGGTAAATTATATATGTAAAGTGTTGCTATGAGCTGAAAGTAGCTTTGATTGTTTTTTTTAACTTTAACAGTAAAGCACTCTTCAATAAACTCCAGACTGCAGAAATTAAAAAAAATGAAGAAAGGTCAAACATACATTCACTCCTACCTGACCAGTCATCCGATCTGGGATCAAAAAAAGCTGAATCACTCCATGTTTGAGGTCTTGTACCATTTATGTGCGTGTTTGTGTATGTGCAGTGTATATGTGTGTGTGTGTTCATAGGTCCAGAGTACAGTGCATGTGGTGGGAAGTGAACTTATGTGGCGCATTGCAGCTGCTGGTTAATTATTACAGAACACGTTGAGACAGGGTTTACAGGGAGGGGCTGACACCAGATATGATTTTACTGCTTTGTGTTAGCATGTGTGTTGAGAGAAAGAGAGAGAGAGAGAGGGCTAACCAGTAGACTCACAGACACTGTTAGCCACTGTCAGCCAACTGTTAGCCAGCAAAAGATAGTAGGCTACACTCAGTTTTCAACCAAACTTTGCCTATTATGATCGGCTGAGTCAGACAATTATCAAGAAAAGAACCATGACCTCAGACTTTGAGACTGTTGCCTTTAGTGATTGTACTGTAAATCACCATGACGTATGAAGTGCCCCAGGGCTCAGTTCTTAGGCTCCTAGTAATCAACCTGTACATAGCCCCTCTAAGTCAAATTCTACATGACAATAATGATGCTTGTCAAAGGCACATGTATGACACCCTGATTTATTTTGGTCTTTCAACAAGTGACATAAACAAGAAGGAAATCACAATATTCCACAACAGGGAGGGAAGAATAACAGTTGTTGCTCAGCTTGGTTGATCCCAGCACTAGGACCAAAAGTTAGACATCTAGGTGTTTCAGTATGACTCTTAGTTTAAGCAGCCATATTAGGGCAAAAACTAAATCAGCTTTTTTTCATCTCATGTCCAGACAGGATTTAGAAACTCATGCATTCCTCTCCGGCAGGGTGGACGACTGGAGGAGTCTCTTCCTACCAAAACTGCCAGACGACTTCAGTTCATTCAGAACCAGGCCAATCCTAATGATCATACAAGAATATAAACCCAGTAGATCGGAAAATAACAGGATGAAGCTTCTCTTAGATATGCTTACAAATGAAACCAACGTCCGTATTATTAAATACACTCTGATCATCTAGTCACTTTAAATCTAAATGAAAAACATAAAAAGCCTGTTGTTCTCCTAAGCCTTTGATTGACTGGTTTCTTTACTGAACTTTATTATCTTGGGTTCATTCAGGGCTATTTTGTTTCTGGTCTATTCTATTTATTTATATAATCTAATTTTATTTGAATTGATTTAATTTTGTTTCTTATTGTGTATTGCTTCTGAATGGCATTTTTAAGCTTTCATATGCAATGCGCTTTAAATCAGCTTTGTTTCTCAAATGTGCATCATAAATCAAGCTGCCTGGACTTGCACTGTGTTAACCTAGACTGCAAACGATCAAAAGACAACTCTTTGACAGAGGGGGGCCACTAGAGGGAACACTGAGAACAGTATAGGGCTGCTTCTGGTGGATAATTATCCAGGAAGTCTTTTTGGAATATTTCCTTCTAATGCATATTGTTTGAAATTTGTTAAAACACATTTCATAGAGGATTTTAGATTGTGTTATCCATATCTCATAAGAGTTTTTGTGTAACCAATGGGGACTTCAAATCTTTCATAAATATTGGTTTTATAGCAGCTTCAAAGAAACAAATAGGGCTTCAGTTGCTTTAGGGGAGCTGTAACAGAAAATGATTTCATTAACACAACAGTTTTTCATGTTCTATAATATTAAACTATCCCAATATTTCCTCAAAAGAAAAAGTATGTTTTTGTGTTTTCTGCTGACCCCCTGAAGCTGAAACTTTAAATATGTAAAAGATCGAACAACAGATTTTTCTTCCTTGTGTTATTAAGATTTCCAGGATCACATGTAAGTTTTAAGTGGAGCCATGCCAGAGATTTAATGCTTTTCCAAGAGAAAACAGCTGTTCTTCCAACTCTTATGAGACAAACGCTGTAATTCAATGCTCCATAATTAAAGAACATGCAGGATGACTGGATATGTGTAATGCGTACACTTTGGGCAAAAGCCTGGTGGGGCCAGCAGTGGGGTCCATGGAAATTTAGGAGTGTAACATACGCAGTTTCCAATTTAGGCCTTTTTTCTACTTTAATAAAGTAAATAAATAATGCGTTTACATGGGATTCGGTTTAGTGTTTTTTAAGGCCAAGAGCAGTTCACTTCTGTGTCAGCAGAGGGACGCAGAGAATAATAGAAAGTTGCCTAGAATTATTATTGGTGGAAGGCAAAGAGTGCTTCTACACTTTACTGTTTTTTCCTTTTGAATTTTGTGCTTTTATTGGTTCCTTTAAAGTTCTGGTGAAGAGTGATGAAGAATTTAATTGTCCGACATTTATCGAACTTCTTCGCTTGCGTCGCATCTTCACATCAAGTTTTGGTATGATGAAAGTCACTTTTTAGCATGAGAAGAGCCTTGTACATAAAATACAGTGACTTTGTAAGCCTGAATCAAATTTGGTTTTGTGTTGTTTAGGTTTTTAACGAGTGTGTAGTCCTCTATTTCGTACGGAGGATATGCTGAACATACTCGGATCATCTTTAGCCTCTTGGCATATTTATTTAACAATAAAGTGCAGTCTCTTGCTGACGGCTGAGTTGCCTTCTCATGGTCCTGGCTCACACATGACAACTGGCCCTTACTGACTGGGAACGTGGTGACGTCTTATCCTGTACGTACCGTAAATCTTATACAAAACAGCAGTGCACTATATCAGTGTACCATAATATAAGGAGTAAGGGCGCCTTCAAATTACAACACTTAACGTGTCGAACTTCTTCGCTTGCGTCGCATCTTCACATCAAGTTTTGGCATGACTAAAGCACCCCTTTTGTCACTAAGGAGAGCATTTTTATGAATTACAATGCGGCTTTGACTGTTTGTAAAGTTCTGATTAACAGTAATGAAGAATTTAATTATCCGACATGTGTCAGACTTCCTCGCTTTCGTGGCATCAAGTTTTGGTATGATGCAAGTCACTTTTTTGCATGAGAAGAACCTTTTACATTTAATACAGTGACTTTGGAAGCCTGAATCAAATTTTGATAATGAAGCATTTTATTCTTTCCTTGTGTCGGATTTTTCCGATTGTCGCAGTTACACATCAAGTCTTGGCATGATGAAAGTACCTTTTTTTTTATCACTAAGGAGAGCAATTTTATGAATTACAATGTGGCTTTAAATGTTTAAAATGTTTCAGGTATTTCAGTATTTAATCTTAATTAGTCTTTATTTATTTTATTACAAACCAAAAACAGTCAAAACAGTCAAATACAATTATAT
>JAPZDY010000011.1:4861720-4873081 GCA_029783645.1 Ctenochaetus hawaiiensis
CCAAATGCAAAATCTGAGAGCTTTTCCCAGCACTTATCACTTTTTAAGATTTGTCAGACTAAGCTAAAATGAAGCAACTAATGAGCAAGGCTTGGCTTTTAATCCTCTGTGACTTGACTGAGCAGAATTTACAAGCTACAAATGAACATTTAGCTACTCTGGATGGACAGATGTTGTGAATAGAGCACTTTTATAACACTATTATTATTGGCTTATCATTGTGGTTTCTGAGGTGCGGGTCAGTTGAGCACAGCCAAGATGAATTTCACAGAAAGCTTCACTTTCATGAGTTTTTCTGGGCTGGGCTGACTTTTATTGTTTTGGATTTAATTTCAAATGAGACAAAACAAACAAATCAAATGGATATTGATCTGAATTACCGTGTCCCCTGAAAACAAAACACATATTTCTTGAGGACTTCTCCAGTCTCACTGATCTTTTGAATGAGACAGCTTTCAAGTTTTGTAGTTTTATTTATTTTTTAATGAACTGGTCACCGCATGAATCAAAACAATATTTCACCTCAGGTACTGCAGACAACAATGGGACTGTTTTAAATCAATGTTTTCAGCCTAAAGAATGAAGCCTTTTAAAAGTAGACAACCCATGTAATAATCTATAAAATATGCTCAAGCAGTACAAATCAAGACAGCTTATAAGGCTAAGTACAGAGTTTTTAATGTTGGCCAGCTTGTCTGTGTGAACTGAACCTCCATACACAATGAATCAATCCCTTGCAGACGTCTGATCCCATGACATACCATGAAAACAATACTATTTTTGTGTTTGTACTTGTTTGACGACAATGAAAATATCAAGCATGAAGACTGATGACTGGTCTGCATGATGGAACCAGAGAGAATGCTGTTTTTCATTTGACTCAAAGTACGAGAAAGAAGACCCCGAGGATAAATTACAAATCCAAGCAAACACAAGGGGAAGCAAGGGATGTTGTAATTTAACAGGCTCTAGCAAAGGGAACTAATACAGGAAATAAATGTCAAAAGGTTGACAAAGATCTAATAGATACTGGGGGAAAATAATACGTAGAAAACATGTGATTACCGATTCAGTGAGAAAGAGCTTTTCAGTAGTCAATGTGGAAAAAGACAGACATCTACAGAAATAAACAAGGTGAATATGTTTTTAAAACATCTGTTATAAGCAAAACTGGCAGAGCTATTACATAAGATAGCTAACCAATAATACTTTTTTACAAGGACACACATTTTTTTAGATTAAACGCATTGGTAAAGTGCGGCAAGCTAGCAGAAAAGAACATTTGTTTTCGCTTCATCCCACACACCATGATGCTCCAGAGTGGAAACACACATAAAGTGATAACGAGAGGACCTTGGTTTGGCTCAAGAAGGTTTTTGTAATACAGTAGAGACCAGATGTGACCTGGCTTTCCCAAAGGCCTGAATAACACTGTATCACTTCTGGTGTCCAACTGCATTTCATAAAGACCACTCGAGAGGTCGAATGTGGTGGGCTATCATTTGCTGTAAACATTGAGTCATGCAGTTTAACGCGAGCCACAGTGAAACTTTAACTCTGCAGCTATTGTCCATCTGCTCAGACGTAATACTGGCAAAAGTATAAGTAACATGGTTGGGGAAAAAAAAAACACATTCAGCAGCAAACCCACTTAGAAACAAAACTGCTATTATAATGTCACTTCATAAAATTACATTTAAATTCATTTTGTTTTTTCCTCAGAGGAAATATTTTCTGACTTTTAGTGAGATCTATTTGTGAGCCACGATGCAGCAACATCAGCAAAATGTGTGGTAAAACTGGCTCACAGTGGAAAAAAATACACAGTTAGAGTGAATAAAAGTAATGCCACATTTTCAAATGTTTGATAGAACATAACTCACTGTAAAGCCAGGCTGTCAGCTCTGTGAGACTGTACTAGGGCACTGCAAGACTTGGGGAAAAAAATGCTAATGCTCAAGCACAGCTGAGGTTACAAGGAATGACATTATAGTTTTGCAAGTATTAACATCTAACATACATTTCAGTCTATTCAAGAGTTACTGAAACATTGAAAAAAAATCAAAACACGGTCTGTAGTATATTTAATAGCATTTATCCATCAATCTATCCATCTCATATTCTGATGACATTTTACTAATTGCCAAACAAGTCAGGTGATCCCCTGAGTCATTTGGATTCGTCCTCCGGTGACTGTACCACACTTCCAGTACATTAAATAGTTGTTGAGCTTTTTCACTAAAGTGATGAACTGACTGATCAACACAAGAAAAAATGCTGCAATCAATAGATCCATGCTGCTAGAATGGCTAAAAATAAGACTTTAGACTGCACACATACAAGTTAGGTACTAGTAAGATATTTCACCTTGCTTTGACCCGGGCTAAAATTGTATCCTAGTGTTTAAAACCAAGGTTAGCCTCATGTCGGGGTTCCAGTTTGATTTACAGCAGTCCTCTTTTCATCACGTGTTCATGAGTCAAACAGCAGCAGTGACCTGGGGCTGGATTTGTGGATGTGGGCTGCTCTTTTTTTTTCCAGCGACGTTATTGTGAAATCTTTGTTTCTCAAGAGACAAAACAAGCATTATGTCCTTGAAACTCTAATCCTTTCCTTTATCCTCTTTTCTTTCTCTTTCTCTTCCTTCCCCTGTTCTTTCCTTTTTTCCTCTCCCCCGTTTTCTATTTTGCCTCATCCTCTCTGTAGTTCATACAAAGTTTAAAGCAACCATGATGTCTCTGATCTGAATCCACAAAAAACATTTGCTGCCTCGCATCAGTGCTACTACCATGTATCATCTCCCTTCATCCCTTTTCCCCTTCGACATGTGTTTTTGGATTTTTTTTTTACTCTCCATTTTCATTTTCTGCATCTCAATTTATTCACCCACAGTTGAAAAAATAAATATCAGACTGCTTTACTAATACGGATTTCCCTTTTACCCTTGTCTAATTTCTCTGAAAGTAATCCTTCTCGCTCCCTTCCTTCTACAACTCTCTTCCACGTTTCAAACTGTGTACTGGAGACTAAATGGATGGAAAAAATATTAATTACATTTTACTTTTGGATACACTGGGCTAATTCATCAAAAGGAACAGGTCATTCTAACAGTTTGTACATTAAGTTTACAAAGAACTAATAATTTACCTGCTTTCCTGTTAACAAATACCATCTGTTGAAATGAGATAGTTAAGAACAGTGTGTGCACTCGAAATGGATTTTGTCCTTGAACCTTAAATTAAAATGTCCTTGCTTTACCTCTATTCCAGTAAAAAACAATGAAGCTAGAGCAATCTCTAAAACTTCACATTGTGTTCAACTATCTGTCTCCATCATCTTTTATTTCCCCTGAAAAGTTTTCTTTTTCCCTTCTCTTAGTGCTTTCTATAAAAGTACAGAATTCAGAATTCCTTCACATTGCTTCAGATGTCACTTCACCAATAAACACCTTTATTCTTGTTCTGCCCTACTCAGGTCAAAGAAACCTCAACCCTAACCCTAACAAACCACAGAAGCACTGATCTGGTCCTTTAAGTCAACAGTCATGTTGGGCATTGAGAGATTGAAACAGGAGACTCAACCTAAACAAAGGAATGCCAAGAATGTCAAATAATTTGACTTAAATGCAGCTATTAACATTTTCATGCAATGCTATATTAAAAAACCCAAAAGGCTAAATTTTCAAGTCAATCCTCCAGTTTATAAGAACTTGTGTATTGATGAGAGAACAAGTTTTGCATTTGATATCCTGTTCAAACATATTTGGTTTACAGTAAAAAAAAAAAGATCAAGGAAAATGTCAATGCATGACTGAGTCTGATGGTCTTGTGCTAAAGTTTATGGACGAAACAACATTCTTTAGGGTGATAGGGTTAACTAACACTAAAAAAATAAACATTCATGCCCCTTTCATCCAAGTACTGCAATTTCTTGCTTTGTAATGGTTGTCTTCATTTATTCTTCCAATGTTCATGTCCTATAGCTCCCCGAATAATCACTCTGTTAGAGACAGTGGATGTACTACTGGATCACAATGCCACCTTCATCTGTGAGGTAGAGTCTCGTCCCCCTGCTGAAATCACCTGGACCAAGAATAACCAGCCAATAATGTAAGTTTACACCTTAACCCCTTGTAGCTTCAGTGTTCAGCTGCTAATCTAAAGAAGACAATGCTTTCAGGTTTATTCTAATTGCTTAGCATGCCTTCTAAGGCTAACATATTGGGGGGGGGGGACATGTTTTGACAAGACAATTCTCTGGAAAGAAAGTATATCTGTAACACCAGCAGCTCATTGCATGATTAACAATAACACAATCTGGTGAAATGATGATAGTATGACATGACAATTTTGGCTATCATGATGCAAACAAGTATAAATATTACATTGCCAATTGCAAAAATTGGTAGTCACATGCATCATATATTTCAAACAGACTGTATATGACCCGCAGTTGGTTCTCATTCTCCCTTTTGTCTCGATAGGTACTATGACCCCAGGTACACTACTAAGGAGCAGGGGCAGATGCTAATCATCCCTCATGTTAGAGAGTCAGACAATGGAGAGTACTGCTGCATTGCCAGTAACGGCATTGGAGAGCCAGCCAAGAGCTGTGGAGCACTGCAGCTAAAGATGAGTATGTCTAATTTTTTTTTCCAAGGTTGTATCTGCTTAAGTCAAATTTTATTTGGTGTCCAAATTTTTAAAATAATTTGCAGATGGTATAAATAGTCACAGGTGCATTTAGACAAAAGCTGAACCTATCTTGCTTCTTTTGTCTCTCTCTTTCAGAGCCACAGATCAAACGCCATCCCACCAACGTAACCCTCCTGGTAGAATCCAAAGCAGTGTTGCCCTGTGTTACCTTTGGTAACCCCAAACCGGATGTTACCTGGCTCAAAGATGATGAGCTTATCAAGGTATGCAGTAAAAAGAAGTTGTTGAAAGTTAAATATAACTTTCTACTTACTTATATTTGCTTGGATAATTATTGGCTGAGAGTATAGTTTAGTGTTTGTGTATATAGCGCAGAAGTCTGACCAGGGCTTGGAATGAATGCAGACTGCAAATGCTTCCAGACTGTATTTTAGCTTAAAAGAGAGCAAATAGGCTCCTATTTGGCTCAGATTGTGATGTGAAACAATGTAAAAGCAATCAAATCTTTTGACAAATAGTCTCCACTCTCTCCCAGGTCAGTGACCGCATTACCATTCTCGACTATGGTGCATTGAAGATCCATAACATTCACAGGGAGGATGCGGGCCAGTATCGCTGTGTGGCCAGAAATAGCTTTGGTTTGGCCTTTTCAAAGCCAGTTACCATAGAAGTACAGGGTATGTATTTAAATGTGGTTTCCCTTTGCTTGGTAAGTACATGCAAGAGCTGATTGATAAGTGGCCTGAGACAGAAGGAGATAAGTTATGCCGCTTTCTTTAGATGCATGTTCAGCTCAACACACTTAGAAGCCCAAAATGTGGTGTGTATTACAAAAAAATTATTAAAATAGACTCCATTTGGCTAAGGCCAAGAACTTATCAATTGCCCCTTGTATATACTTAAAAATACTGTCATTTATGGGAGTGAAATATAGTTGTTAAGTTACTATCTGTGTGTTTATATGTCTACACTGGTGTTTGTGTGTGTGTTTATGTGTTTTCAGCTCCAGCACGAATCCTGCGGGTTCCTAAGGAGAAGAGGGTGGCCTATGGCAGTCAGATTTCCCTCGAGTGTAACGCCACAGGAAATCCGATCCCAACCATCACCTGGCTGGAAAATGGGAATACTGTGAGTGTTCAGGTTCAGCGTTTGTTTGTGTGTGAGTGTGAAATCAAGTGTTTGACAAATGTTGATTACCGTTGCTGATGTGTCACTATCAGGGTAAAAGAGCATCTTTACAGCCTATTTGGCAACACTGAAGCTCTCTACTTTATTTTTTAAATCAAATCCAGTGTAACAACATTGTTTATGGAAGCTGTATGCAACCGTCCATCTGTGTCCAATGCCCGCTCCCCTCTGTCTTTTATAAACACTTGTGATCTCTCCAGGAATATTTTGGCTCAAATGTCACTTCACACAGCCAGCATGAGGGAAAATGTGTCGCGTAGCTGACATTTTGACACAGTGTCAGAGCAGATAACCAGAGCAGATAACCCCGAAAGCCAACATGCATTACACAAATACTCATTTTGAACTTTCATTTTCACTTAACTATAGACAAGAATACAGTTGTGCAAACTAATATATGAGACTAGACTATTTGCTAATATCTGAAACTTGCAAAATAACATTAAAATAGCGACATACTGCTCCCTAGCTACCAGACAAATCCAAACAACAGATGCAGCACTAAAGACACAACAATTTACACAACTTATGCAATTTACTTGAGCTTAAACCCTCTTGTGTTGTAAGCTTAATGCTCTTGTTCTTCTCTTTTTAAGTCATCTAGGGCTGTGTGGTGCTGCATAACAACAGTTCTGATATTAATAAAATGATTATCCTTTGTCTTTGTGGTTTAATTAACAGAATAATTAAGATCTTTACTGAAATGACCTCATAGTAACATGGTCATGTGTGTGAGCACAGGCAAACAGGGGAAACAAGGACACTGGGAGTACAAATCCACACACACAAACAGCATAATGCAATACAAACATACAAGAAATTACCCAACTTATCCCTTGCTCACTCTGTCTGCCTAACAGTCTCTCTCCCACACACACACACACACACAAACAAATGCTATGCACTTAAGCATTGGCTGTGGGATCAGCGATACAAACAGCAAAGGAATTCTCATTATGGGGATGGGGGATTGAAGAGATTGCCTTCCATTTAGCCAATGATACACAGTGTTATCAGCTCTAATTGGGTTGTCTGCTTTTAAAGGAGCGAGCACCAAGGTTCCTAAGGTCCTAAAGGTGTTGAATGGTTTGTGTTAACTGATTACTCGTGATCTAAAGTCTCTGGCTCTTCAGTCTGACAGCCAAGTCAAGCATGGTGGTTCCCCTTGGGATAAAAAAGCTGTTACTGAGGGATGAAATCATAAAATTAAAGATAAATACAGGAGATACAAAGGTTCCTGCCGTTGAATGTTTTAAACAGGCAACATAACTGAAACAGATTGAAACAGACACAGGATGCCAAGTGTCCAATTGTTATGATTAGCCTAATAACGTGATGATAATATTCTGACATGGGAGCCATTGTGATGGGATGGTTTTAATCACCTTCACAGTAGTAACCGCATGCAGTACTTTCTGGGACAGCAGGAGAAGAGATTATTCCTGACTCATGCCAAATGCATTAGTTTTTTTTTTTTCTTTTAAGAGTATAAGTAAAACACCACGACTGCAAATTCTTCACTTCCTCCTTAGAGTCCAGAGGAAAGTAAACCTATCAAGCAAAAACAGAACAGTGCTCTATTAAGATGCAGTAAAGATAAATATTCTCATGTACTTGCACTGGATTATTTATGATTGTTTATTCCTGCAAAAAATGATACTTGTTATTATCTACCTTGCAACTAAATGGTAATACGCATTTTCTTTGTTTAAAACATGAGATTACATACTTGACCACCTTAAGAATATAAAGCAGGTTTTTTTTTTTAACCATGCAGTGGACATTTCTTATGCGTGCCACCGCAGGCAGACATACACTACATAACGTCTGGGTATTTAATAGTCTTGGGCGCTAGCTACAATGTGATAACAGGCCCATAATGCTTGTAAATGCTATGTGTGTGTTTGTGTGTATGCTGATTAAAATGACTGCGTTGAGCTGCTCTTCTGGCAGCTTGTTGAGGACATTCATCTCAGCCGGTCCTAAAAACAGGCGGTGTCAGACACAACTTCAAATATAGACAGATCACACATCAGCAGCTGGACTCACCCACTCACACACACACATAGCAGACACTCACATATATCATTTTTATATATGAGGGTGTGAATACAGGAACTAAAAACAACAAATACCTTTTATCTGGTTACTTCGGTGCTGTGTGAATACCAGGGAATATTTAAATCATCTAATTCATGACATGTGGTTACATTAATGCCAAACATGTAATAAATGCACTTCCATCACCTCAACACCCAGGAGACTATAATAAGATTGTATTATTATCAGTATGTGAACACCTCATGAAATCTGTTCCTTCTGCCCTCTTTAATGATGACATCATTTTCCATTACCGCCATCATCTGGAAGGGAGTGGAATTAAGTTGATGGACTGTTACTCTGCTCAATCTCATGTGCTAAAGCTCAGTTCTGTTGCCCTCAGTCAGCGATCTGAACAAAGTCAAAACACATAATCATCCTGGGGGATAAATCAAATCTGTTTACAGAGGACAATAGCCAATTCTGGGCTGTAATTATGATTTTTTTTGACCAAAATTTCTGTGGTTAGCCGGACCAATCAAACTCGCAGACCTCTTTAGCTACAGATTCTAAGCTTGAAAAATGCTGAGCTTGACATGCTGACATGCTCACATGAACTCTTTTGTGGCAAATTTCGTCCCTTTATGCTGTATGGTATTTTTGAATTGTAGAGTAGAAACTTAACTTTTCAGTCATGGTAGTCCTAAATGAAACGAGGCATACTCTTGATCTTATGGGACATTAAATTCATTGTGAGTTCTGTTTTTCAAGCAGCACTAATCAATATTTTTATAAGAGCAGCTGGTCACTTGACTGTGTGTAATAAAAAAGGGGTCACTTGACTTGAAGCGCCCAGATCTATGGTACCTTTTTTTTGGTTTTACATTCCACTGAAGTACTGTTTTGACTCAGTCTCAGCACTCTCATAAACCCTGTTTCCAGCTGCAGCAGAAACCTGGTTTCATTTTAAAAAATGCTCTGAAGCTTTCGCTGTATATTACTGAACCAACATCAAATGACAGAGCAAGCCTTCCCGCTAGCTGGTGAACATGCAGGAGATTTTCCTCAGAAGTTGATGGAGACCAAAGCAGACCTAAAAGGACAATAAACATTAGTCCTGTCAGGTCACCAGAAACACAACTCGTGTAATTCTCTTGTTGCTGTGCGTCACTTTGGTATGTTTTATACAAGTAATTGTTTTATCACATGTTAATTAAAAAAACAACATAATAACTAAACACAGTATGTCAATGTGCATGTTGTTTTTTTTTAGGACACTCTGCCACCCCCACAACAAGTCTTTCTTTCTTCAAAGATCCAGTTGTGAAATTTCATGTCTGGAGTATTGCAGAAATTAAAATATAATATTAATAAAAATGAGCTTAGTGTGCAATCTTCAACTTTACTGTTAGATGCCACTAGATCCTACACATCGGACCTTAATTATATCCTTCTTAAAAGGAGAAAAACAATATGTATATGAATGTGTGTGTTTCTAAGTGTAATTCATCCTTTCACAGTTACATATTATGCTGTCTTTTTTTGTTCACTCTGTTTTTTCTGCAGATCTCAGGTGCATCAGTTGAGGAGACTTTGACAGGAGAGGTGATCCTGTCTGTTCTTAAAGTGACAGTAAATAAACCAGCTCTGTACACATGTCTGGCCTCCAACAGACACAGTGCCGGAGCCAACACTGTCAAGGCAACTGCTCGGGTCACTGTCGAAGGTAGTAATATTGTTTGATATCTTTCTGACACAAAGATACCACACATTATGAAATCTCCCTTAGTTCTGTGTGTATCACTGCTTTGTCTTGAGTCAAGTAAGCTGCTAGTTATATTATGTTGTTTCAGCTGTTTGTTTCCCCAACCCCAACAATTTGGTTGATACCTCAGCCATGCTCCCCCTTGAATGTTGTCACCTAAAAACAACACACACACACTCATCCTCCCTGACCACACACACACTGTTCTTCCACCTGGTTACCCCTCAGTCTCCTCACAGTTAGCTATGAGTTGGTGAAAGAAACACCATGGTCTCTTTTCTATTTCTACTGAGACTGATTTTTGTCTTTTTTCCTTCTCTCATCCGTCTGCCTCCTCTCTTTTCTTCTTCCCTCCTACTTGTGTTCCTTCAACCAACGTCTTCTGGATATTGCCACTTTCCCATAGAGTGGAGGTAAGAGAACAGTTCTGTGTCTTATTTCAATATGCCATTGTTAAAGAGTTTATAAAAAATGGTTTCAGCTCAGTTGAGCCACCTTAAATCACAACTATTACACAGCCCATTGCATGTCACTACATTTTAATATGTGCACCATAATCGAGTGTGTTTGAAGAAACCAAGTGCTGTTGCTTCCTTTGGGTCTGATGAAGACAATATGCAAAATTTTGCTCGGTCAATGAACCTGCAGTGCCAAGAAGGAGCCAGTTTTCTCAGTCACCCATATGGTGTTGGTTGAATTTGAACTCCTCTGAACCACAAAACATCCCCAGTCCCCACATCTGGAGTATGTAACTGCAAGAGAGAGAGAGAGAGAGAGAGAGAGAGAGAGAGAGAGAGAGAGAGAGAGACACGAAGAAGAGGGGGTGAAACTGCTGTCTTGGGACGCTTGATGAGAATTTCTGAGATAAAAAGGAAGACAGATAGAGTGGATTGGTGGTCATAGACAGACAAAAGGATCAGGCCTAATGGTTAGATATTACATGTTTTTTGACCACATCTGGACCATATATTTAAAAGATTGAGAGGTAAAGAGAGTCATAGAGAGAAAGAAAGTAGAGAAGGGATACGGTGGGATGAGGAAGTTGATAGATTTACAGGTCAGGGTTAAGTCTGATGGTTTCTCTTTAACTTTGTCTACGAATCAACGTCCCCAAGAAGCGACATCTGGTGCTCACAACCGTTGCATTAAACAGACTGACAGAGAGAGATGTGGTGCGGAGGCTGTCAGATAAACAGGCAGGCAGGCAGAGAGTCAATGGATGTGAGGTAGACGGAAAGAAATGTGGAATCGCATCCATGTTTAAAGATGAAAAAATATAGGGGCTGAAAAACAAGTGAGTGAACCGAGTGGGGAAAAAAGAAAGGTAAGATTCTGTTGATATGTATGACTGATCTCTTTAATCTAAAGGCAGCAAGAAAGTCCAACAGTAGATGGACATTTAATCTAAAATATCAAACTTCAACAACCTTTTTTAAGAGTCAACATCTGGATGCTTTTAAATTGAATATTTCAATGAACCATTGCTCATTATTACGTGTGCAAACACACACACACAGAAGTTCACTAACTGTCAGCCAAAGTAGTAAAAGACTGATTACTCTGGGGACCCACAGTCAGCACCAAATCTCACTGTTTTTCTTTTGGTTTAGCAAAATACACACCCACTGAAATTACAAATGGGTCCAGCAGGCAACTAACTTCCTGAAAATTCCTGTTTTATTTTTTATATGTATGTGACACAGTAGAAATGAA
>JAPZDY010000011.1:4898706-4924987 GCA_029783645.1 Ctenochaetus hawaiiensis
TGTTTTTTTTTTTGCATTCAAGGGCAATTCAGCAGCAGTACATATAAAATTTGCTCTTTTATCACAAAAACATCAACAACTCAAACAATGGGCTATTTTTGGTTATTTATTCATTACAATAAAGCAGCCTAATCTAATGACTGAGCACTTCGTCTTGAAGTGCCAATAAATGTGCCTTGCTCCACAACAAATTATCTTTGCAAAAGGAACAGTGTTAAAATATTTTTTTTTGCTGAGTCCAAGGGATATCATTACCTCTAAGCCTTGTGACTATACCAGCAATCACCAGGCCATAACATGTGCTGAATGCCTTGGCTGCCAGCCCACAAGAAAAGGATACAGACCTTACCTGAAATTTCCACCTAGCTAGCTAGCTTTCCACCTTCCGCTTTCCAGCTAGCTTTCCACCCTCTTTTCACTTGTTCTCTGCGGTGGTGCACTCTTGTCTGCAGGTGGGACCAGGCCTGCTCTGTTGTTTTTTTTCCTAGGTCAACAATCATGTAGTGAACTCAGTTGATTTAGTTCATGAAGGTTCATCAACTCCTAAAAGGGATATATCTGGAAACATCTGGCTCTTGTCTTTGGCTGCTACATGCTGCAAATTCACCAGCTAGTTTTTAAGTTTGTTTAGACTTGGATGGGCGTTGCTCTTTCACTGCAGACTAAGCTCAGACAGGTTTTGATGAGAGTAATGAGCGTGAGCCAAAACAGTAAAGCTGTAGACTGTTTAACCAAAACAATCCATCAAAAGATCTTAAATGGCTTTATTGAGCTCAAGGGAACTGTGGAGTCAGCTAATTATTTCTGTGTGGATTCATTACAGTGAATGACAACTTTCACATTATACATAGTCTTTGGTCACTATAAAAATTTCCAATATGACCTCAACATTTTTCAATGCTAAAATCATTACAGTCAAGTTTCTCATTTGATTTTAACTAAAATCCATTTTTTTCTGTCTGCTGTTTACACTATCCCTTTTCCTGAATCATAACTCAGCATCCTCGTAATTCCAAAAATAAGAAAAACATCCCTTAATGCACTCCAGAATATAGTCAGATGATTTCCATGCAATGATGTGTCATGTAACTAATTTTTTAAATTATTAACACGATTGTTTTTCAAGATTCAACATGACATAGCCCCCAAGCCACTGAGGGTGGTCTTCATTCCTGTTTGGCTGACAGAAATTCAGTGTAAACTTCTGTTCATTGGCAACTGCGAACCAGACAAAACACCTCCATACAGACACATAAGTGTTCTGAACTAATTTATGGAGGTTTTTTTTGCGTCTCTAAATCTGTACAACCACAAACCACACTCCCAACCTCTTACATCAGTAAACACATAACACACACACACTTCTACTTACAGTGAAGCCTGTCTAAAATCTATGAACAGCATCAAGGTCTATAGATTATTAAGTCTAATCATAAAATACAAAATAGCTGGCTGTCATCAAGGATACATTACAGTCTGTGACAGTCTGTGACTTTGTATGTTCCCCTGTTTTGCCTTTTACTAACTCTTTAGATGTCATAGGCGTGAAAAACACTGCTTAAAGACAGGAAGGAGCAGTCAGTAAGAAGTTAAGACCCATATAAACACTGTACTAGTGTCAATAAAATAAAAAAGAGATGTTTTTGCTTTATTTCCTCAGAAAAAAATTAAAAAACACATCAACTCAACAATTCAGACTTTTCTCATGTTTTTTATTGTTGCTGGGATATCAGCACTAAGGCTGTGGGTGGGCATTCATTGATATTGGCCAGTACAGTATAGATAGTATGGAAATCACATTAATGCATGTGTCACAATTATTTTCTACAAACTACTGGATTGTTAAATTTGAGGCTTTGCAAAAAAAAAAAAATCCGAAACATTTTTTAAGCACTTTGGAAGAACAAATAGTTTCAGAACTACAGTTAGGACAATTGCTCCTAATTATGTACAGACTATCATTCCATGCAAACCCTTCTGGGGACAGTTTTTGCATTAAAACTCTGACATCTTTAAAGTGTAACACACACTGACTGTACACTTGACACTCATAGCAAACACTGGACATGCCATTAAGATTAAATAAGCAGTTTTCATGGCACAATAGCTGGGATGAGCTAATCTGAGGAGCTGATATGATAAAGCTGTTGCTTTTCGGGAAAGTTCATGCATGTTAATGCTGGGAAAAGGGACAGTGGTGTTTCCTGTCATCCATAACAGAGGTCTGACTTGTGTTGAGACTGATGGAGTATGGACGTACATAGCAAGCAAACAGGGCCAGTGTTTGATATCCATCATATGCAGCCAGTGTGTGTTGCCCTTAAGAATATACATATATAATGTTTTAAATAGATTATATTTAAATTTTAATTGGTGTTCTCACATAAAAAGATTTAACTTCTTTTGACTGAAAAAAAAGGCAACACATATTTTGGTCAAATCATACTATATCATTCTGTTTTATGAGTTTGAGCTATTTTAACATTTATCATGCTGTCATGTGGAAACTTACTACTAAAACAAAATACAACTCTAATACTGACATTAATGTTGGGCTGTACTGAATATTTTGAAGCCTTATTTGTATCCTGACATTCAAACTCAGAATCATTGTTTGATCGCCTTTTGAGGGGCTTTGCAGACAGACAGATGCCAGCAGCTAATGAGAGATGGGGAGCACTGGAAGAGAGAGTCGAGGGCAGATCAGACCTATTTAAAGGTGGAAGGAGAGTGCAGAATTTAGTTTTTGAACCTTTAGGATTAAAAAATAGATTTACCATCACTCTGTATTTTACTTAATGGACGTACAGCGAGGTCAAGGGATGGACTTGGGGAGTTGGAAATGGATGGAAATAACTGAAAGAGCCAAAGTTTGGGGAGTGCTGAGTTCTTAGTTGAAAACAAAGCAAAAACTGACACTTAGTACAGCCCAACATTTATCTTTGCTTTACTTAAAGGCAATCGCAAACAACAGAGTTAAGACACACTTTAAGAGTAGGTTAAAACTTCCTGAAATCTTTTTACTGTGACATCACTGTTGAGTGTCGTCTGACCATACCCAGCATCACTGGTGTTGTTGCGTATGGTCAGAGGTGAAAAAGGCATCAAACTTTTAACCAGAGAGGGTGGTAAAACACCGATTATCTGCGGTGGTGTTAAGTTAAAATTTCAGGAGGAATGAAAGGCACTGCACACGTAGATATCTAGATGTGGGTCACAAACAAGTTAATAAATGTAGTAGTGTCTATAGGAAATTCATTAATTAGGACCACAATAATAAAAAAAAGAGCTCATGACATGAAAAACCATTAACAAAAATCCTACAGTACATTTAGACAGAGTATAACACAATTAAATTTACAAACACAAAAACACTTTCCCTTTGGTGATTAACTTTGAATAATATATTTTATATACATACATACTGTACACATATACTTACAATGGTGTACAAAGAGTGACACACTGGTAAACAATGACAAACAAAGATGTAAGTTTAGCTGGTTTGCTATATAACCTGAATTAATACTTTGTTAGGAAAAAAGGTTACAGTGAATGTTGAATATTGGGTCTGAAGCCATAGACTAACAAGTTTTTGGTCGGCTGCTGCTAACTGAAGTTGGACAGACTTAAAGGTAGAACTTAAGAAATTAAATTAAATTGACTGAGAAAAATTAAAGGCTTTTCAGTTAAAAGGCACAGTCAGGAGATTAAAATGTCAGAAACAATGAGGAAAAAATCTAGACTGAATCTAGAACACAATAAGAAATCCTTGCCCTGCTCTCAAGAGCTAGGGGACAACTTTGGGGCAACTCCGACTTGCAGAAAATACCAACTGACTTCATTTTAACACTGCAGCTTAAATCCCTGACAAACATCTCACTTCCTGGAAAACATGTGACTGTGTTTTTGGCTGTGACTCCCAATTTTCTGTCAGCTGTGAGGAGCTTTGTCTATGTGTTTTGGCCCATGAGTGTTTTGATTAAAGTCAGGACAGAAAGTTCAGCTGGCAGTTTTTAACATTGCACGTCATAGCATCACCATGCTGGCTTTCAGCTGGCCTAGAATCTCAAGTTAATAGCAGAAGTCAGGAAGTGTTCACCATTTAACACTGCATTGGCTTAAAACTGCTTTATCTCTGGTGGTCACTTCTTAAAAAACACACTGAAGGCCAACTTTTGAGTATTATCATAAGATTAAATTGTAATGCATCTTTGATGTCAGTACATCTTTAAATAAGGGCTGATCACCAAAAATTCTTAGTTTTGTGATATGATAAACATTTCAGAAAGCTGTTTTGGTTAAAATCAACATTAACACAATGCCACTATTAAGTCTGTTGCCAGGTTTTGAATGAGACAAGTGCAGAGTTCAAATGGTGGTATGTGCTGGCTTAATTTACTTGGAAGCTATAAACACATAATGAGGGAGTGTCACTCAGTTTAAGACTTTTGAGGTCAGGTATCGAAACCCTTGTCTGACTCGATCAGGGAGTCCACATCCAACAATCCAATGTTGCTACGTCTCAATGATGGTCCTCAATAAAGTGAAATAAAAAAACACTTTTTGTTTGTCGGACTCACAGAAAAACTGTTAATCCGTAGATGGCTACCAGCACTATGGAGATGAGTTTACATGCAACAGTGCAAATGACAAAAAAGCTCCATGGCCAATGGAAGGAAGAACCTTATATATTAAACCTATCAAGAGAGATGCCAAAAGAAGGGGACAACGAGAGAAGAAAGGGGGTATATGCGTAGGCAAAGCACTTCAGCTATTATCATATCTCCCATCATCTCATGTGGTGACATAAACAAAACATAATATTACATGGATGGATATCTGCATTACTTCATAACAAAACTAACACTGTCAAAGTGAAGAACGTGTATATCATTCAGTCACTGCAAAAAATTTGATTTTTTTTTCCTTTCCTTAGTGTTTGTTAAAGCTACACTAAATTCAGAATTGGTTCAGATCTTCACATTTAATGCAGCAAAATCAAGAGTTTCATTGGTGGAACCCTTTTTCATGATCAAATACCTGCATTTTTTGTAACATTCCCATCAGCCTCAGCTGTATTTTGATTGCGAATTAGCAAATATAAGCATGTTAACAAGCTAAGCCAAAATGGTGAGTGTGGTAAAAATAACCTACTAAACATCAACGTGTAAGCAGATTTGTTGAGAGCACGTTAGCTTGCTAATGTTAAAGTTTAGCTCAAAGCATATTGCGCCTCACAAAGCCACTCATGTTGCTATAGACTCTTAGACTTCTTGATAGTTTGCTTTATAACGAAATGGCCCAAGTTTAAGCTGAGCTTAATAGTTTTTCTTTTGACTCCAACTACTGTGTTGGTTTATCTGTCACTAGTTGCTAGCCAAAATAGCAGGTTTGCAGTCAAAACCATTAAACTATCAGCCCAATTTCTGTATCATTTTTTGGCAAAGTGTAGTTTGCAAACCATCAGTTCAGGTAGGCATTTATAACATTCATTTCATCTTCACGTTCTTGCTGAAAAGACCAAATGAATCAACCTGTCACCTCTCCCAATGTTACAAGGATATATCATCTATGTTCAGAGTTTAAATTTGTGTAAGTTACAGTAAGTTTGGGGTTCAGAGATCCTTTTTGCACCACCAGAGGGCAACTGATCATGAACACCACTTATACTTTCACTCTTCTACCTCTCCTCCTGAGTCAGCCTCAAGGACACAGAAACACTTGATAAATACATGAGAGACAGACAACTCATCACATTTCATGTCATGATCTGAGGCCTGTTAACTCTCACAAGATATGACCTTCACCTCGTCTCCACATAACACTGTGGCACAGAGGCTGCTCCAAAGCTGCAAACATCCTCCTCCCCTTTTTTGTAAGATCCTTGGAACAACTTGTCTCTAATTCCTTTGAGGGATACAACTCCGGAACCTTTACGTATTTGAGTTGGATGAAAGGAAGAAAATTTTGGGATGCTTTGACAAAAAAGTTTTTTTCAGTAGGAGAAGAGGATCAGCAGAGTCATGAGTCCCCACAGTAATTTCATTGGTTACATTGTTAAAAGATGAATGATGACTCCACTGCAGAAATAAACACTGGCTCTGGTTACTTAAACAATAACGGTTTGACTTTTGTAGTATTTCTTGGTAATTTACTAAACATGTCAAATACGTCAGCATTTATAAAGCTATTTATTTTATAAACATTAGCAGGTTGTCCCGTAAGTGTTTCACTATGAAGCCTGTATTTTGATAAAGTCAGAACCCTGGAAATAGATCCAACATTAAGAAAAGCCTTCAGTTAGGCTACCTGTGATGAGTACAAACAAGTCTCTCTTTCCTTCCAAATGAAAGAAAGAGAATAGTGTTTTCTATTTGGGCTCAGACTCAAAATGTTGCAACTTATAGGATGTTGCAACAGAATGTATCTGTGTGCAATCTGTATATCCAACATTACAAGACCTTTCTTCAGAATGGGGATTATGAGGAAAAAGTCTGAAACCCTTGACTAAGGGATACAAAGTTTAGAGAAGACTGAAAAAAAAAGATGATGGGTTATACTGGCATTTCCTTCATTTCACAGATTACTTTTAAATAGTTCATATCAATGTTGTCCATGGCAACATATGCATAACCAACAAAAAACTAATGAACAACAAAAAAGAAAATACTAACAGCCCATCGGAGTCCTTGTAGATTAGACTTCTCCTCTGTTCTTCCTCCACACAGCGATTAAGTCTCGTCATCATCCTTCAAAGTTGTGATTCTCCTCTACGTTGTGATCTCATCCTGCTCTTTATCAATGCTACCTTCCTAATTTCCGCTCTCAATTTTCACTACCGTCTTTAGTCTTTAGTTCGATCATGTCCACAGTCCCTCAGTCCCTCTTGACTTTCCCATGCTGCCATTTACCTTCTTTTAGTCAGTCTCTCTCAATAAGTTTAACCCGCTTAGGCAGTTAGATTAATCTCCATGATCTCCAACCTTCTTTTACACCACTGAATGTTCGTTGTGGTGGTGATGGTGGTGATGGTGCATACCCCCACTTAGAACTGTGTGGTTGATGGATGATGCAGATCGGTCAGATCCCTCTGCTGCCGTCCCGTTGACGTTCTCCTGCCGCTGACAGCACAGGATCTGCCTGAAGGTGGCGCTCATCTCCTTGTCGCGGTAGGAGTAGATGATGGGGTTCATAGCTGAGTTGAACTCAGCGAGGAGCAGGAAGAACTTTTCATAGGTGAGGACGTTGCAGCTGGCGCAGAAGACGTCAAGAAGGAGGATGACCAGGCCGGGGGTCCAGCAGATGATGAATGCACCTGAAGAGACACAAGGTGGGAACAAACAAATTTCAAACCGGTCCTGAGAAAATGATGAACAGATTTTTGAGAAATTTTTTTTTAATAAAAGCTTTGACGAATTCTTATGTTTCTTATAATACAAACTATTATAGATAAAAATATATAAAGCAACATATGAACGAAAATGTTTTATGATGTACTATCTTTAATGGGGGGAAAACAGCTTTGAAAAGTTCACCAAGATATAAAGGCCTGTATTTGTATTGGTTTGGTTATGATTATAATGATTTCAAAATGCTTCACTGCTTTCGGCGATGTTTGACTAGAGTAAAAGTTAAGTACGCGTTTTATTGAGAAAAAGATGCACTTTATCTTTTTTTTGGCTATTTTATGATGGTTATAAAGCCTTTCTGGGTCCATAAGGGAAACACACAGATTTTACCGATTTGTTCAGTCATCTCTGTGCTCTGAAAGTGCATTTTATAAAGTACAGCTTAAGTTTTTTTTTCTTTTTTGCATTGCTGGATTACTGGAATACATTTAATGACTAATGATTTACATTTGAAGACTGATGACTCGCTTTGAACTCAGAGTTTACAATTGCTGATCCGAAATGATTCACTTTGCCTTTAGACTTAAATGCTAGTGACTCAAAAAGGTGACATGTGTTTTTACCATAAAAAAGGTTATTATTTATTATGTCATGAATGTGAGACATTGTGTCACCTCCACCTTCATGCTTCAGTGAATATTATTTTAATATGTCATGCTGTGTTTGAATCAGGCGGACAACTACTTGTCTTTCTTCAAACTCTGCTTAACTATAAAAAAAGGAAAAGGACACAAAAACAATTCAAAATAATGGCTCTCTGATCATGGCTTTGAAAATGTATCCACAACAAAACCACTAATCAGATGATGAAGCTTACAGGTAAAGCCACTCTGTCTGGCAGCCAGAGTTTGTTTTATTTGGTCTGTCTTGAAGAACACAAAAATCACTCTATAACCACATCAGCATCACTAAACATCCACACCATCAACAATCTGCAGAATACAAATACCCATGCCACTCTGTAACCACATCTTAAACTTTTTCAAGACGCATTTTGAGGACAAAGTGCATCTGTTGTGTAAGCGTTTATGATTGCGTGGGCATCAGTCTGGTCTTTGTTTCGAGAAATACCATTAAAGGTGGTTTTCTCAGTCAAAGCATAGTTAAATGCAATAAAATGATCATATAAAGAATTTAAATTGCAAATGAATAACGTCATTCCATTACTGGCAATATGAGAAAAATCAGAAACAATTTACAATATATCCCCCATTCACCTTTACCACAAAGTAAAGTCTCATTTATCATGAGAGTTCTTACTTTTTCACTTTTTTCTCATTTTTTTTCATGATAAAGCTTGATCAGGGAACAACTGAATGAAAGGGAAAATATTTCATGGTAAAAGTTGAAAATGTGTCTCAGATTTAACACGCTAGCACCAGGAAAAATGCCTAAAACAGCAGGTGACTGAAGGAGCAAAACAACTGTCAATAATTGCTAGTGGATCTATTTGTTTTATCATCTGACATGAGGGAAGAAACAAATACATGTATTATTTTATAAGATTTTACAAACAATTTAAATTAGGATTAACTTATGTTTTATGGTTTCTAGGGCTCTATTGGCCTGGATGACCTTGAAAAAAGACCAAGCTTTCAAAATAAAGGCCAAAGAAATAAAACAGAAATAAAATAAAAAAGGAAAGGGAGATCGTTAATCACATGAATGCATACATATGAACCACATGAGGGTGTTTTTTTGCATTTGTAGGAGGTTGGATGGGATCCCTGATTTCACAGGAAATCACATCATGCATCTAATCTCCATCAGCATCTTCTGTTATTTCTCCCTGCACCCTCACTTCCAGTAAATCATCTACAGAAACACAAACACCTGACCTTTATCTCATTTTTTTGCAACCAGATCTTCACTCTTCCATCATCGTATCTATAACCATCTAACCTCATTTGGGTGAGAACGATGCATCATCACTTCAAGTGTGTTAGTACAGCAGGGGGAGGTCACTGACTGATTCCTTCTAAATGTCAAGTTCCAGTCAACAGATGCTATTTGTCCCAACTATGGGACATTACACTCTTGAGACTGTAAAACAAAAAGTCTTAATGAGAAATTGGACAAGTAAAGAAAGAGCGAGGGAGAGAGAGAGAGAGACAATATTGACAGGCAGGCCTGTTATCTGTTAAATGTTTTGCAGGCGGCAGCTGCAGCGAAAGCTTGACCTCACTGCTCAGCTATGCAGGCAGACCATCCAGAGTTTGATAAATTACTGAAACGGTTCACAGTCCAGCAGAGAAACTATCTCAGCTATTTGTCTCTTAGTGAAACATCTTAGTCTGAACAGGACAAGACTCAGCACAAAAAAAATGTAAAATAAAATAAAAAAACAGCACCAAAGTATTTAGAATGCCAGTGAAAAAACAGAACAAATACCAACATTATGAATTTATTTCATAACCATGTTTCCTGCCTTTAATGCTGTCTCATATTGTGTAAGAGCTAAAGGAAACAACAAAGTCTTGAAAATGGAACCTAACCTCAGTCCATATTCATGTGAATGTGAGGCTGAAATAACTTGTTTAAAGACACGAAACACACTCCTGCATTTCTCTAGCTTCCCTTTTCTTATGAAGGTGCCTTTAAGTGTAAAACATCCTGACAGTGTATATTTACAGGATGCTTGCTCTGATTTTCCCTCATATTGAGGAAGAAAACTGTCTCTGTGTGATGTTATGACCTGAGAGGTTTCACCCTTAGATTCTTTCATTTCCTCTCCATTTTTCCAAGAGTATATAGCTCATAGCTTCAGCTCAAACTTGCCTTTTTGGGATGCCCCCAAAAAATGTCTGCCACATAGACCAGGGTCAGTACCACATCAGGCTTACAGGGCTGAAACACAGTCTTTGTTTACGGAAGAAACAAAAAAGTTTTTTTTTGGCTGACATAAGTGAATCCTTTTGCCTCGTCACAACTTGCAAATGCCACATGGAGAGGAAAAAGACCGGTGAAATGGAAATACAGAAGAGACAAGCAAATAAATACAAATCTAACACAGGCCTGGAAAATCTGGAAATGAATGAAAAACTATTTTGTTGCTCTCCAGGTCTTGATAGACTTAGAAATGACACACACACAAAAATGCTATGTTTGCATGTTGGTAGAAAATGCTACTGGCAGAGTCCTTTTGTGACACATTGTGACATTTAGAGGATCATATTTAGCTACAGGGCAGTTTGACCTTGTTAAAAGCTCCACAATGCAAGATAATATTTTATCAAATCAAAACACCCAGAATCCAGAAAATACAAGTCACTCAGGACCCATTAGAAAATACCATTCAAAAAGGTTATAAACTTTTGGGAAGGAGGGAGTTAAAATCCAGAAAGTGTCTTTTAGACTCAAAACAGGCCTGTTCAGTCCAGTGAAGTTTGTATGTAAAGAGTTTTCCTGTTGCAAAACAAACTATAGGACAAATCATTTTAAAAAAGTATAAATTTAAGATACCAAGTCAATATTCTGACGATATATAAAGTTATTGATTACCTGTCTTGAAATGTATTTAGTAGGCTATGTCATTCTTGTCACTTAAGAGATTAAATGTCAATTTTGTGATATGATGCCATGTCAATTATTTGCTATCAACCTAAAACGTAATATTATTAAAATACATGTACTTTTTTAAATCATTGAACAGTAAATGATAATTTTGACTTTGTATGTTTTAAGTTTGGTTAAGATAGCCAAAACTTTGATATAATTTTTTTTAAACTTTACTTCCTGTGAGTAATTTTTTCACTGTCATTCTAACTTTCATCATTTTTTTTTCTATTCCTGACGGAAATGGCCTTTCATAAGACAGAGAACAGAGCGCTCTGGAAACAAAAATAAGGAAATAATGGGGACCAGACTACAGCATTGATCCCAACCCCACCCCCATTTCAAAACATGCACACACACACACACACACAGAGATGCAAAGCCGACGGCAGACACGGATACACACTCACATGTGCAGACACAAACACATGCAAAACACTCACTTACGTAATTATACACAGCTCAACGACAGATGGCGAAGCACTCAACATACAACTGTGAACAACATTTGGACGATGCTTAAAAACTGCCCATTCCATCCCAGCATGCTCAGCTCTGCAATCAATATTACGATCATTATTAGCCGGAAACAGAGGGTTTCACTTTCAGCACTGAAGCTCTTTGCCACATACAACATCATTAGGTGATTTTTAACTAATGATTTTGGGGCCATTTTCTGTCTCTGCACACCAAATCCTCCCTCAAGTTAGGAAATGTGGATCCTTTTCCTAATTTCTTAATTGAACTTAGTGTTTATATGTAAAGGCTTTTCTCTAATGGGCTAGTGTGTCAAGTTTCATGTGTTTTTCAGTCTTACTGACTGTCTGCAGCAGCTTAATCTAACCACTCACTCAGTCACATGTAGTGAACTTCAGCTTTACATAAATATGAGTTTAAATAGGTTAAAGGATCATGCAGCTTGTAATAGTTTTGGAAAGCACAGACCAACAATGTTTGCTGTGTCCTGGTGTGTCACATCAAAAAAACCCTTCTAGAGGCTTTTGTTAAACCAAACAACAATTTTAGTTTCCCAACGGCAAATGTTTTTGTATAGTCTGAACCTGGCAAGTACATACAGTATTTAGAGTTAGGGAAACGTCTTAGTCATGGTTTGAGACTTCATTGTTGACTGTTGTTATAGGAGACGGGATGTGAACTGGGGTCTCCCGTTACCAAGTGAGCCCAATCATCCTCCCTGAGAGGTTTTGCACTGCTATGATAGAGTCATGCTATTTCCGCCTTTTGCGTTTGAGAGAAAACAGTCATGATTTGTAAGATCACAAGAGTTCACTTCCCAGGAAAATGCTAACACAGGTTGTTTTAAGTATTGGAATAAATGACTGAGTCAGAGTCTTTCGGTTTGCGATTGCAGTGTCACATGAAGCCAATGCAAGGTTCACACAAGAAGTATCTGTATTTTTCTTGCCTTGGTGTCTTGAAATTAAGATAAATCTAACATAAACGTGTCAGCAGTATCAAGTAAAAAACCATTGTTGCAAACACTTCTGTACTCTGAGCCTCAATAACATGTGCAACACCACATCTTCCACCTCTGTTATGTTTACATGCAATTTATTATAAAGCTTCATCTTCTGGAATCTGGGATTTTTATGCCTAACACATATTTCTCAGATGTCTTCGTGCCGGTTTAGATTTCTACAAATGTGCGATTCTCTGAGGCTCTTTAGTATGAAAGAAACACTCAATGTTAAATTAAAGCTCTTATTCTTCTGTTTGACTTACTCCCTTTTCCCCATTACTCTCTCTATCTTCATCTTTCTCCCTATTTAACCCTCACAGTTCTATATTTTTATTACATCTTGCCAGTTACTCTGAGCCTCGTCTTATTTTATCTCTTTTTCTACATAACTCATCTCTTTGGTCTATGTCTCGTTGTGGTCATGCCTCCCTCTCTGCAACCTTCATGTCTAGTGTCCCTCATCCTTCTCTTTAGTCTCTTAAATCTCTCATTCTATTCCTCTCTTTTTAGCATTTTTCCAAATCATCTGTGATTTGGGCCTTTGTCCCACTGAAATAAGTCAACCAACCCGGTGGCTTTATCTTACCATTTTATCTGCAGAGGGATTTCTTTTTCCTCTGCCCTCATTCCCACATCAGTGCCCCTGCACACAAACCTACAAGATTAGACAAGAGTTTACATTCAGTAGCTGAGTGTTTGCAGTGATTGATAAAAAGGCCCTTGGTGTACACAGCGATGGAGTCTGGTGATGGTGTCATGGTGAACTAATGGTAAACTGTACGTACAGTGAGGTCCTTAGAATAGCAATAATAGTGGTCTTCTGCTCTGTTTGCACAAACAGTGTAATGTATCACAGACTTGCTCACAAGCTGAAATGACTCACTCAGTTCCAGGTGCGGAGATTACTGTTTTTTAAAAACTTACTCCTCTCTTTTTCTTACTGTTTTGGAATAATAAGTCAAACTCTGACAGTAAATGTAATGTACACTTGTACTGTAATGCTCTGTTTTGGTTTACATCAAAAGCGGACTGTTAGCCACAGCAATGCCACTCGCCACCAAAATCTATATCCAATTATCCAAAATTGCATCTTATTTAAGAGGCTGTTTGGTCCTTTAACTTTTTAAAATGATACCAGTCTGAGCCTGTCTTACATCTGTGTTGCTGTCAAAGTTGTCTGCATATGTTTGCATTCTGCAAGCTGATTCTGTTACTGTACTTTAGGCTATGAACACAGATGCTTTCTAATTAGAATCAGCTTTGTTTTTATATCCCAGAATGCACTGGAAACAGTCCCCCAGTCATTTACACCCAAACACACATTGAGAGTCAAATCAGTGCTGGACAACTGAATACTGGCCAATGTCAACTGAGATGTTTGGAAGATAAAAAAAATCTGATTTCAACCCGCAGTAGATGGCAGATCATTCATGACCAAGACATGAACGATGCAGGTCATTTGATAGTTGAGCAATATCTTCTGTCCCAAACACAAAACCAACTGCAAAGACACTGTAACAAGATATTAAATTAGAGACTGGAAGTGACAACACTTACAACATTTTTACAACTAAGACTACATGTATATATATTTGACGATTCAGATTCTTATTTTGAAGGCTAAAATTGATAAAACACCATTTAAATTGCTAAATTTATCTGTACACATACTTGCATTCCATTGACCATTTTAAATAAGTCAGTGATGCAAATTCTAACTGCATTACAAACATTGTGAAAAGATTATATTATTTTTTTGTGGTTGTTTTATTGCTTTAAATAAGAAAAGGGAAAAGAAAAGACAGAACTGTCTCGAAGAAAACTATACATCCTGCAACAAAAGCACACCAACACTCACACACACATCAAATTCCTTTCCCACCAGGCAGAGTTGATCCTGATAATACTCTATTATACCGTTAGCCGTTAATGCAGGTTACAAATCCAGACTAACTAGAAAAGCCAAATGAATAAGATAAACATGTTTAGGTGCAAAACCCTGAAACATTTAATGTCACTGGAGATGTTCAGGCAGAGTTTACAGTTTGTCAGGAATTAACAACTGACTCTGCCGAAACAGGATTCATAGGCACAGATGCTGCTGTTTTGAGTGATTAGAAAAGCTGCGCCGTGAACAGTAATTTATTGCATTAGATACTTTACACACACACACACATGCGCACTCAAGCACAAAGAAACAGGTGACATTTTGAGCTGCTCACCATTCATGTTTCAATGCTGACAGTGAATTAGTTCGCTCTGATTGGCTCTGCTCTCAGTCACATGCACACAGACCAAAAGATCAGTCGGTTCCTGGGTTGAACATTGATTGGTTATACATTGTGACTTCCACACAAGTGTAAGTCAGTAATACGCCATCTGTGTGCATGTGTTTGGGCGATGGTATGTCTTGGCGCTCCACACTGTCTGACGATGCTACCACATACAGCACCATGGGCTTTAAGATAATCAAATCATTCACAGAAGAGCCCTACATGAGCCAACACTGGACACGCACACACACACACACAAACACACACACATATACACTGAACAAATGTCTTGGCCAACTTGACAGTGCTGTTGACTAATTGAAGAGCAATGAGGAGAATTTCTGTTGGTGTCATTCAAACTTTTTTTTCTGGCAAAGAAGCAACAGCGGCCAAATGGATTAGCAAGACTGTCTATATCCAGTAGTTGTGGTAGTTGTTAGCTAGCAAAAACATACTCATGTGGCAACATTTACTCAAAATCAAGAAGAACTTAAAAAAAAACCTCACACTAAGGGCCCTATTTTAATGATCTATGGCACATGGTCAAAGGTGCATGGCACAAGTGCTTCAAGGGTGTGTTCTGCTTCATTTTGCTTGTTTAACTGTAGATAATCTGGGTGCAAAGTAAGGCACCCATCACAAAGCTATATTTAAACACACAATTAGTCATAGGTGTGTTTTGGATGTGACTTTGATTAAACCAATCAGAGTGCCATATACCATTCCTTTAACCTGGCCTGTCGCAGTATTAGTGTCAGAAATAGCTACTGTTATTGGTAGAAATGAGCAGATTTCATTGTCATCATATCATTGTGTGTGTGTTTAAAATGCAGAGTGTATGTGTGTTGTGGACCCCTATATTGGCGCATCTTACTAACTGAATAATTTGTCCTTTAAATAGCAACTTGACTTTGGGCGAGCTTTTTGTTGGTCTGTTGTGCAGACTGCCTCAAGATAGCAGTGTGCCAGAACACACCTCATTTTAAGAACAACACACCCATGGGCACACTGAGTAGCGCAAGCCCACTTGCTATTTATTTTATACAGAGTGGGTGCTGGGCATGAAATCGACAACTGCGTCGGTCTGAAACTTGCACTGCAACTGGCACTTCATCATGCGCCACTTTGCACCAAGAGAGGGCCCAAACACATCCTGCTGCACCAGCTGTTGATAAGTTCTGAGCTGGCCTTGTTCTAACAGAAGTAGATATTTTCACATATGACCAAACTACAAGGTGTTGCACTACACAAACTTGTTGCAGCCTGGTTTAGAACATCTGAATAAGAGAGAGACTGCACTGACTGCTTCCCACTGAACAGCTAAAGAAAGCATTTCTGTGCTATTCTTTCTTGGAAGTAGGGATTTTTAAGGCCAGTGTAGATATTTGTGAGTTTAAAAATCTTATACCAACACTGACCCAAAGTATTTTTGTTTTTACATAAACACATAGCATAAACCAACAATCCTAAAGTGGATCCCTGAAATATTTTTGTTATTGGTATTGTGGCCAAGATACATACCAAGCTGAATGAATTTGTAGATAATAAATCACCTTGTCAGTGCTCTCTGATGGACAAACTATGACAAACTGTGACTCTGTTTCCAAATTACGTAAAAACCTAATATTTACATTACTGTGCTAACATTTATTGTTACTTATCAACCACACTGAAATTTTCTAATATCTATTTATCTAATATATCTGTGTGCTGCTTGCATTTCAGAGGCCTCATAAAATGTGTAATCCTTTTCATTCCTCATATAAAATTTGCAAAGAAAATTTCCCTGTTTTGAAATCTGCATTGTTTATGTTCATGCCTAGGTTTTTTTCTCATCTGTTTATTTTGTTTTATTGTAACCTTTCCTGGTGTATCACCATACAGTGCAGCTGTGGGGCATCATTGAGATCAGAGCACAAAACACACAAAACAGGGGTCCCATTTGTTCATCCATTTCTCCATAGTGCAACTAGTGGCCAAAAAGGAGGAAGGACTTAATATATCTGTTTGTATGTGTGTGTTCAAATGCTCTTTTCACGTGTGTTTTGCTGTCTCTGTTGTCTTTGCAAAAATAAACCAGGTAGGGGCCAGATTCTGGTTTTGCTTTCCCACATTGAGTTATGTGAACGGAACCAACCTCATGTCCCACTGTTCTTAATATAAAGCCAGAGTTTCGAAGTGTGAGAGAATATATGTGTGTGCATGTGGTGTGTCTGTGCTTATGCATGTGTGCAAGTGTGTGTGACCAACTTTGTCCTTTTTTTCCATCTCATCCTGCTCTTCCAAGAAGCAATCACCCATGGCCGGTTTTTACAGCATTCTGAGAGGGACAAGTGGAGAGGACGGCAGGCAGCAGGGGAGCAGTCATTATCATCTGGTAAGCAGATGGAAGAAGCTGGACTGGGAATTACTGTGGTGCTGTAGGGTTTACTTTCTTGTCCGCTCCTCATAATCATCCTCTCATAAGTCAAACACAATCTAAACCCAGAACTTGATGGCAACTTTGACCCCACTGTAGAGTAAATAAATTATAACCTTTTCCACTTTGCTCTGGTCAGGGTAAGTTGAAAAGGGATTTCTCTTTAACGAAACAAGAAATAAGCGTCCCACAGATTGTGTGATTGTAATGTATATCCAACTGCGAGAGCAACTATTTCCTGGTAGTTTATATCCTCCTCTGAGCTCAAAAAATGACCTCATTCAGAAACAGCAGTGGATTCCAGACTTGAGCAAAACACATCACACCCTTGCTCGAAAGACTTACTCACTTCCAAGTAAGAGTTTGGCAACAGCAAAAAGACACAAATGTGATTTGTTCAAGAATTCAAAACAATTATGATTCAAATTAACAAAAATGAGATTTGATAAACTGACTGAAGGCAGATGATAAATGAATAAAGATAAACTGGACTTTGTAGGTCAACCGTTGTATAAAATATATTCTGCTACATTTGTTCAATTAGTTAAGTGTAGCTACATAGTTTTATTAAGAGGTGGCAGTAGCTATGTCGCTAAGCTATGTTAAACATGGCTTTGGTTAAAAGAGTGGAAATAGTAAAAGTGGTTACGAACTACAAACAGAACCTTTGTTTGTCAATTGCTAGTAAACCTTAAAAAACAAACAAAAAAAACAGAGATGATTTTTCTAATGTTTGCTATTTCTATCATCCTTTCTAGTGTGCTATTTCAAAATGTTTATAAAACTAACTTGAAGTAAAGGCAGGTATAGCTTTCATATTTTTCTTGAATGGTAGATAATCAATTAAATCTGAAAATATTACATGTTAAACAAACAAACAAACAAAAATGTAATCCCTTAGTTTTAAAAACTGCTAAAAAGTTCCTTACTCACAAAGTTTAGTTAAAGCCTTTTGGAAATATGGCCAAAGAATAGCCAAATTTTCAATGTTCATTGTTGTTGATTTTCTTTTTCATCATGAAACATAGTTTGTTAAGGTCCCATTAAATTCCAAGATCTCTTCTTCCGATAAATCCTAGTCAAAATGGCAGCAAAAGCAGTTTCAAATGAAGTAACGCTTCTGTATAAACTCAGACTGTCATGACATTGTCTTTGCTTGCAAAATCTAATATTGAAGTCTCTTGATACGGGGCATGACATGGCTTTTCAAATTTCTGAGGAATCCTTCGCTGTTTCGGGAAGGAGTCACTTCTCGTTATTTGGAACATGGTTGCATTCAAGTGTTTTTCAGAGATGCTAGCAAGGGCTACTGGATGACTTAAACTTTTCTCTGTGTAGGAGGGAGCAGCTCCAAAGACAAGGACTTACAAACATTTCATTCAACTATTTTACACTGAAAAAAGAAAGTGGAAGGAAGCTGCTGTTGTGCTCTTAACACATGTCATGTAGCCCTACTCTAGATTGAGTGTTTTAATAGATTTACTGTCACAACTGACATGATACTCCTTAATATCAGCCTCAACACTGAATATGTTTATTTAGTAAATTAATAATAGAGATGGTAATGACAAAAAAAGGGAGGCAGAGATATTATCCAAATACAAACTGTCCTCTCATTTCCTCTTCTTTCAGCCTTTTCCCAAAACAATCTTTAGAGCAAAAAAAAAATCCACTCACATGCTCATTTACATTATGATTAGTAAACCTACCTAACCTCTATAGTCAATAAAAGGCATAAAAATCTCTGCTACTGAGATTTGGGGAAATTGCCTTTCTTCTGCGAAAAATCTAAACTCTGAGGCAGGTTGAAAAAGAAGAAACAAAAAAGCCAACTCCAAGCAGAAAATGAATGTATGGAAGGCTATGCCAGGCTGAGAAAGGCTCAGCTGCAAAAAAAACCTGGACTTCAAAAAAAACGACAAAGGGATGATGTAGCACACAAAACGTAATGCATTGACACATCACTCCCAGTACTATAACTGCATTTTCAAAACCATCTTGCACAAGGGCCCAGGCTATAAGCTAAAGTTATTTTGAAGGCCTTGACATGGAAAAGTTTGGGAGCTCCAGGCTGCACAGCACATTCTGCTGTCTACTGCTTTGAATTAAGGTCGAAGTAAAGACAACAGAGGCAACAGGATGAGATAACAGTGCACATAGGAGAAATCACATGGAATCCTTTGGTATGTTTTGTCTAGGACCAACACATCCTGCTTCCAGACAGCTGAAGTCCTTTTCCCACAGTTCACACTTTAGCTTACTTTAAAACACGACTGAGTTAGAGTCTGCTGCTGAGCTATGACCAGTTCATTCAAAAAGGTCATAGTTCTGTCTGGAAACATATCTCTGCTGAAATAAGACATAAAACTCTCAGGCACAGCTAAAAAAAAGGCAGGCAAAATGTCTTCAGAATGAAGCCATGTCACAGCATAAATGTGTTAAAGAGGCACAAAATACTTACAACAATGCAATAAAATACTTTTTTTAAAGGAAAACTCTAGGTTATTGATTCTTACTGCCATAGGTTTAGGCATCATTTCTATCTCAGAGAGTTAATCTGAAGCCTAACTCTCTTTGCCAGCAGAGGTGAAAAGTGTCACACATCTGAAAGTCACAAGACAGTTTCAAGTTTTGACCTTTAAGTCTCAAGCAGGTCCCAAGTCACTCTGGTTAGACATAAGCAAGTCAAATCTAGTCTTTGCTCAGATCAAGCAAGTCATAAGTCCTTTGTACCTGCATAGTTTAACTGGGTATATAGTCCAGAATCAGTCCTCCGTTTGTCTTTTGCTTCAGTGATATATCTCATACATGTCTATGTCTTACCTGTCAATATGTTTTCTATCTTTTTAGTATGTCCCTAACAAATAAGGTCTCTGTTAAAATGGAAGTTACTGCAGGAGTGGACATCTGTTAAATTTCCACTTACACTGTCTCAAGAAATGAAAGAATTACACTGTTTGAAGTCACTAACCAACTGTACAGACAACTGTAGACATTTTAACTACTTACATGCCTCTCCTTGGCATCACTAAACTAAAAGACAGTGTAGTTGGCACCATTGCTTCTGCTCATGTACAATCACAGAACATTAGTGTGATTCCTAGGGGACAGGGTTGACTGAGATAATGTATCTGAGGCTTAGGCCTGAGGTCGTGCTAGGCAGACACTGCGCTTGGTCTCAGTGCTGAGTGATACAGCCTCACAGACAGAGCAATCAAGAGAGCCATTGTCCTTCTGCTGCTGACTTCAAATGTCCCATTCACTGCTACATACACACAGTAGAAGTAGCTTGAAAGATAGAGATAGACATGGTGTAAATCTTGCAGATAGATAATTGAATAGAACTAACTAGTTAATATGGATGGAAATAGCTTAAAGACAATGGAGTGTTCCCTATCTCAATATTCTCTTAAAATGACAATTAAGGTGATTATTAACAGCAATTAGCATTTTTTTTAAGTTCAACATATGTCCTATCAGTCGATATGTTGAAATAACCCATCCACATATTCAAGCCTTGTTGTTATACTCCTTGAAGGCAACAAAAAGTTTTCTTGACTTTAGATATTGATATCCACAGTTGATAAACTAACACTTGCCATTCAACTGCTTTTAAAATGTAAATCACCCTCCAATATGTCTCTGCACAGACAGCAGTTATCAGTCTTTTACAGTGTTAGTTTATACCAAGAAACACACATGCCTGGAATCACAGGACTATGGGAACAGAGGGATGTGCTGGTATAAGCAAGGAGACATGGATGGATGGATGGATGGATAGACAGATAAACAGACAGATAAATAAGACATAATGTCTCTTGCTTACCCAACACAATCACCACGGTTTTCAGTAGAGACATCATGGTGTCTCTGTTGCGTCGTGGTCCAGAGCTGTGTCTCGACATCCTCATGGTCCTCTGGCGCACATAGACAAAGATGTGGGCGTATAGTGTCACCATGACAACAAAAGTCACTAGGTTAAACACTGCCCAGAAGACCAGATAGGAGTTGCTGTAAAGAGGCGCCATGTTGGAGCAAGACTTAATACTGCAGATGCAGTTCCAGCCCACACTGGGGATGGCCCCCATGACGATGGACATGGTCCAGATTATGATAATCACCACCACCACACGTCTGTTACTCATGCGTGTGTGTAGCTGCATGCGGAACACAGTGATGTGGCGCTCGATGGCGATGGCGAGCAGGTTGGCCACGGACGCTGTCAGGCTGGTATCAATCAAGCCTTGGCGCAGCAACCACGTCGGAACAGTCAGACGCCTCGTGTTTGGTCCTGTGTTGAACATCAAGTAGAAGTAGGCAAGTCCAGCAAAGAAGTCAGCAGCTGCCAGGTTGGCCATCAGGTAGTATATGGGAAAATGGAATCTCCTGTTGACGTAGATGGCGATCATCACCAGAAGGTTGGCGAGCATGATGAAGATGCACACTGTGATGCCCAGGCCCATCACCAGCTTGCTGATAGTGTTCCACTCAGTAGCAAGGTACTTGCCACTGCGGTTGTAGAAGAAGGCGATGGTCTCATTGTAGTAGCACTGATCTTCATCTATGTCCATGGTGGTAGTGGTACTCTCTGAAAAGAGAAAACAGATTAAATGCTTTAAAAAACAATTGATAACATTTGACTGAATATGGTGATGTTGTAATCTGTTGGTACATGAACAAGCACGGGAGTTTTAATTCCAAACCCAAGGTCTATTTTTCACATGCACCGATCTGTTTCACTGCTTATCATTTTCAAAACAATTCCCACGTATTTAATTAGAATTTTCCCCTTGAGATTGTACGGTTCAATAAAGCAGTTAAGAAGCAGTTTACATCATGTCTGTCCAGACTCATAAAATATGTTTTGAAGACTTGAAAGGAATTTAATAAAATAAATTAAAGGACTGTTTAGCAATATTACTATATTAGCATGTATTTTTCCAAAGGGAAACATAACATCTTCTCTTAAAGACTATTTTTACATGCATTTTTACATAAAGCTTCATCACATGGTGCCACGACAATAATCTTTAGGTCAACATTAGCAAAAAACAAGAGCTTATGATGGATTACAATGCTCCAAGTATGAACGCAATTGCAAAAGAGCTACAATTACTGTACTCATTGTTAGCCTGGCAGACAGGTTTTTAAAGTGGGCACCTAAGATAAGTGTCATCAATTCCAACCAAACGTGGAATATGGTCTCAATCCCCCCTTCTGGTCTTGAGTTATTGCATTGAACAATCACTAGAAAACATTTTAATGTCATAGTAAAGTGACCTCTCACCACCTAAATCTCAGCAGTTTATAAGTTCATTGGTTGTTTGTGCCAAATTTGGGTTCACGAGAATTGGACGGTTGGATGGAAAAACATAGCGCGTCCTGTCACGGCTTTCACAGGCACAGAGGCATGCAAAATACCAGAGAAAGGCAAGAGTTTATAAGTAGATTGCATCTGGTTGCCCACCCCCAGCTGGCAATTTGAATCATGCAGTATGAGTCAAGCTACTGATCCTTGAAGATCACAAATGTTAGATTACAATGAGCAATGGAAAAAAGCACTGCGGTGAATGAGCAGGTGGTTCAGGCAAAGATTTTGGCGTACACAGGACTTTCAATCTGATTGCAAGATGTGCAAATGAATCGTAAAACCTGAAGCAATTGCTGGATTAGTTTCGAAATTGTATAGGTATCAGTGTGTATTTGTGTGTGTGTGTGTGTGTGTGTGTGTGTGTGTATGTGTGTGAAAGCGCATGAGCATGTGTGTGTTTTTATTTGGAAGTCTAGGCCTATGTATTTTACCATTCCAAAATAACCATTAATTAAGGAAAAATGTATGCACATGCCAAAAAGTAATGTAATATGCTTCACTTGTTTGCAATGAATCAAACCATCAAATGACCATTTTATGTTAAAAGTGCACTTTAACTTCTAGTTTTGATGGTGATTAATGCATTTTAAAAAATAATGGTTAGACTAGTATTTAAATGGATTTATAACACCAAAGAAATCTGTCTATACTGAACAGAGCAGCCACTGTGTTCATTTTTGAGTACATGTAGTGTTTTTTTTTTTTTTGTTTCAGTAAGAATGAGTTAATCTGTACTTTCCTGGAAATGCATATACGCATTACTCTTTCATAACTTTCAACACAAAGCAGTGCTTTGGGAAACGTGGTCTTATGCAGGTTCCTGAAACATGGAAAAACAAAAATCCTCTTTGGATTTAGACTCAACATGATTAGTAGACATTTGTGTGTGTGTGTTTATGTGCGTGTTTGTGTGGTGCCCTTAGTATTTCACATACAGAAAACAGCCTTCGTTAAGACAGGAAAAGCAGTTTTATAAGAGCAAAAGGTCTGAAAACGATTGTTAGAAACAAAACTTGCATTGTCCTGAAGTCTCAGTTTACAGGAACACTACACAAGGTGGTGTGTGTGCGTGTGTGTGTCCATGTGCTTGCATGCTTGCTTGCTATGTGTGTGCAGCTGCGTGTGTGTGTGTGTGTGTGTTATATATCTATGTGTGCTGTGAGAATGAACCCCCTTGTGATTTGAAGCTTTAACATGTTTTTTCAATCCGGTGGATTTTTTACGAGTGTTCCTGTTTGAAAAAAAAAAAAGACATCAGAGGAAACAGAAAAGTAAGCAGCAACAGCAGCAACATGATGCTCACAGTCAACACACACATCCATAAACAATGCTAGCAGGAAAAAGTGTGGGTAATAAGCTACAGTCCCACACAGATGGTTGCTTGTGTCTCACACAACCCAGACTGGAAACAGGACCTCATGGTTAGAGTAAAGTGGAGTGTGTTTTTGTGAAGATGTGTGTGTGTGTGTGTGTGTGTGTGTGTATGTGTGTGTGTGTGTGTGTTAGGGGGTGTCAGGGTGTAGCGACTGCTGCAAAAAGAGTGGACTAGGAATGAAAGAACAAGTATTAAAGGTTCTGTCTGAAAGGCCGGTGTTTTCGTGGAAACCCCTCTCTCTTGATTTACTCTGTGAGTCCTCTAAGCTCTTTTTTCTCTCTGCAGTGACACAGCAAACATCTCCACTCTGCCAAATCTGAATTGCAAACATGAAGGTTTTTTTTTTTTTTTCACCCTTCTGGATTAATTTGCACTGCTGGAAAAACTATCCCAACCTTCACCTCTCTAAAATTCACATGAAAACTGAGGGATACGCCTGGGAAATAAGGCAGTGTTGGAAGCTATAAAAGCTGAAGTTTGCCAAAAATATTTTTGATTTGTGCACCTCAACTGCAAAGGAGCACTAAATCTCACTGGCAGTGTACTGTTTTGACGGCAATGCTATACAGGACTCGTTACATAATGTTGACGGTTGGTTTTGCCGGTAGCAATAACCCATAATTTAGTTCCTGACTGTGCTTTTGTTTCACAGAACCCCAGGCTATAAATTCTAGGTTAAGTCCATTTTTAAATCCTAATCTTGGCCAAATGCAATATTACCCATCAACCACTGGCACTTTACATCATCTTTATTTTCCTTTGCCACAACGGGTGTGTGTCAGGCATGGCCGTGAGCAAATGACACTATAAAGGAAGTCCTAATCAATTAAATAAACAGTTTCCTGGACTGTGTTCATTGCTCCAGTTTCCTGAGGCGAGCCGATAAGGGTGTCAATTTGCAGCTATGTTTGCTTGGGGTGGTTGCAAAATGTTATTTCATTCACTGAAATAACTCTGTTAGCTGTATTGAATTATTTCTAACATGGTACAGCTTCGATACAGCTGGATGAATCTTTATAATTTTTGAAAGTTGATTTAAAGGAGACATGACAGAAAAAAACATGACCACATAATAATATAATAGTAATAATAATTATAATACTAAGCCTCATTTAAAGGAAAGGTTTTATTAATTGATATGTTTATTTGTTTTTGTTTGCTCTCAAGTTCATTTAAGACATCAGCAGTTTAAGATATCTAGATCATGTTTTCTATCCCTCATCTGCAGCACAAGAAAAGAGCCCAGTTTGATTGTTGTGCTCTTGATCAGTTATATCAGTACATGATGTATATTTTTGTAAGTATGGGTGCCTTGGTTAAAACAGAATTCTCTTTTGGGAACTCCTGCTTTAAGGAAACTATTGAAATTAACTATTTATAGATAATAAATAAGAACTGATCTTCATGCACATTGTTTGCCCTCATATGACTTGAGTCTGTCATCACTTAAAGTCACGGTTTTAAGTAGTGCAGGTCACTCTTCCAGTAACAAACAGCTAAGTTTGTGGTGATGTACAGAAAGCAGCGGTTCCCTGTTTTCCTCCTTGGTGTCTGCAGTGATTTTTTAATTAGCTTAGAAAGAACATTATCAGGTCTGCATGTTACTTAGAGGTTTTTAATTGTTACTTGTGTCCAGAAAACAGCCGTAACTCATCCATTAGGGAAAACAGTGAGGGAAGCAGCTGAGTGACAGCAACAACACTAATGCGGGATAGATCCACGGCGAGTGAGCCGCGGTAATAACCTCAGCCACAGATGAAAGCCCATCTATTCTATTTGTCATCTGCGGCTTATGGCCATTAAACGTCTGGAGGGAGCAGTCACAGGGGCATTAGATGCCTGAGGCGAGTCGTCAGTACTAGAAAGTGGAGGAAGTGTCAGTGGCCTCTCAGTACACATTCCCAACACTTTTATCAGACCCTTGGAGCCTGCAGAGAGAGATCCTGTCATTGTGTGTGTCTGTATGTCTGCGCGCGTGTGTGTGTGTGTCTGTTTGGTGGGTGGGTCTTGTGAAAGGGAAAGATTGAGTAAGAAAAAGGACACAGAAAGAGGGGATTTTGGATTTCTCTGTTCTTGCACCTGGGTGTGTATCTGTGCACCATGAAAGAAAAAGTTAGAATGACTAAGTTGTTGAAGCATTTCACTGTGTGTGTGTGTGTGCTTGTGTGTGTACAATGTCTAAAACCCCGGGTGTTAAAGACAGGGAACAAAACACTCGCTGTGCTTGAGTGTGTGTCGACACACTCTCTTCATGCTTGTTAGTAATGTGTGATCAAGTCCGGCAATGTTGAGAGAGAGAGGAAAGTGTGTTCTGTGTGTGTGTGTGTGTGTGTGTCAGGCTATGAAGGGACCACCCTGGAATCCATTCAAGTGAGGTCATAACTCAAGTATCAGCA
>JAPZDY010000011.1:4925087-4937958 GCA_029783645.1 Ctenochaetus hawaiiensis
TCCGCGCCTCTCTGCGCTCGCGCGGCGTCTCTCACTCTCTCTCCCTCACTCTCTCTCTCTCTCTCTCTCTCTCTCTCTCTCTCTCTCTCTCTCTCTCTCTCTCACTCACTGACCGACCGACTGCCACACACTCTGCAGGAGAGGACCTTTGTCTGACGTCACTCACACTCGCACACACGGACACGCACAGACACACACTGCAAAAAATATCCTTTTTAAATGAAGAGTGCCATTGAAAGTTACTGGACGCATTGTAGAATTTTTTTTTTTCCCTAAAGGTGTTTTGGCTTATCAATACAAATTATAAAGGGGACTTTTCTTAAGTAAATTGCGTTGTGGGCCATTAAAACTCGGGGATTTTCAACTCTCCAAGCTAAAGAGATGTGAACAACAGGTGGCAAGTGACAAGTGCATTTAAAGCAACAAAATATAAATATGTGAAATCCTGTCATGTGTGATTTAGTGCTTCACAATCTCTGAAAGCGACATCATTGTTGTAAAAACAAATGACAGGTTTCCACAAAGGTAATGTAGGGTACCTGCTAACTACGAACAAAACTTTCAAAAAAATCATCGTTTAGTTTAGTCTTCAAAAACTGATTTGCTAGCTCAAATATTTTGTTGCCATGCACTTAAGTTTGCATTAGTGCTTCACACAATTTAGAACAGCAGCATGCTCAGCCAATGGTACCTGAACCAGACTTATAACACGTGGCTAAAACTTCCTTCTGTCATTCTCTTCTGTGTCTTCGTCCCTGTCATTCTGTGGATGCTCCCATGCTCCAATGCCTGCTCACCTGGCTCAGGTTAAGGCGCCAATTCAGGCGCAACTCCATGTTTCACTTTGTCACCCTTGACATGAAAACTTCTCCTGAAAAGCTGTCATGTAAGCGATGTACAAGCATCAACACTCCCCAGTGCTCTAAGCAGAGTGGGATAGCTGAATGTCTCACAGAGCTAATTTGTAGCTACAGATAGCAGCAGTTACAGGTTACTTTGGCAACAAGTAAAGCTATCTTTCTATCTGGCTGCATAAATCGCTAGTAGTTGAGGCAATGCAGCCGAAAGACATCAGATGCAAAACTAGCTGAGCTTTTCTCCTTAAAATATGTCCACCCAGATCAGTAATAGTTGGTGGTGTAGTGCCATAAAGTGCTATACACTGATTTACCTGCTCATTTAAGTTATGTAGTGCAAAAAAAGACAATTGGGGCTCATTAAGACAGAGACACCATTCACTTTGTTGCGAGCAAGTGTGCAGCAAAACAATTTTGAAACCAATATCTGGAGGTAAAACAGTGCTGCTCAGACAACTGGAATTTTCCCACAAAATAGGTATTTTATGACGTGAATGTCCTTTTGCCAAAGACATTTCTTGCAGTGTTTGCAGTTGAGAGTTGTTCTTTTTCCTTCAACGCCTAATTGGAAACACATTTTTTTTTCTCAGTAACTTGTTAAGAGAGAGGGAGACAGGAAAGGAGAGAGGGGTGGGGTGAGGCGGAGAGAGAAAAAGGAGAGCCTGAGACTGACACCAAGTGACTCAAAGACATATTGTGTTCCTAACCAATTAACCCCTTTACACAATATACTGGAAATATTTTCTCCTGTCTGAGAGTGCCGGTGTCCAAGTCAAGTTTAGACCTTCTCATATGAAGTTCTCAGCTTTTGAGAAATTCTTTGGTAGGGACAGTTACGTCTGCCAGCTTTGCACCATCTGTGAACACTTAGTGAGGTGTTTGTAGTAGACCAACCACCGCGGCTGTGGAAAGAAATGCAACATTAAAGCCACGATTCATTGAACAATATAACATTTCTTATTTGTCTCATTAGGTTGAATATGTCATTGAATTTTATTAAAGGCCACTTTACAAGCATGACATAGATATTACCCAGACACCAAGAGTCATACATGAATCAGGACAGCAGACACTTTTGAGGCTGGAGTGAGACTTCATAATTATTAGCCCAAAAAAGACCAAGTAGAGTGGAAATTCTTGCTTAGTAATTCATTATTTCTTGCCGAGTAGAGCTGAGATGACTCTTAGATTAGTCATTGAAAGCAAAAAATTAGAAACTATCTTCTTATCTTAACCATTTTCTAGCAAAAAAACACAAAAGATTCCTCAATTGCAGTTGCTAAAATTAAGCATTTGCTGTTTTTACCTACTTGTGAGATAAAAACGTAATATATTTAGTGTTTTTTTAAATATTGCTCGGACAAATAAAGACATTTGATGATATTGGCTTTGACATTTAGGTAACTGTTATTTCTTCTTAAAATTTTCTTACTATATTCTGACATTTTATAGACCAAATGATTCACTGAGTTGTCAAAAATAATCTGCACTTTTTCTGCTAAAATAGGCTGAAACAGCATCATTGTCCCTGTAATTACTGCCTGGTGTTCAATGTATGTTCTTGGTCAAGTGACAGCAGGGGTGTAAAGCACAATGGTAACATTGTGACAGTGACAAAAGCTGTAAATGTGGCATCTAATCTCATGAAACCTAAAAACTCTCACATCCCTGTCACGACCACAAAATTCAGCATGACTTCAGGCGCTTGCTTCTCTGCCACCCACATTGATTTTCATAGAAGATGGTTCCCATAAATCCATGTGGTTCTCCTTAAAAATGGAGAGCACAAAATACAGTAGTAATGTGGAGGAAAAGAAGGAAAAACAAAATACAAAATTACTTACTTTGAAAGACATGTATATGGCCACTAGTAGTGCCTGGCATCCTTGAGGGAAAAGATTGGAACCACACAGAACCTAGTCATGGGGAAATCTGTTTTTCTTGGATGTTTTGTCAAAATACTTGCATGACCACTGTGCTACATTTGTGCTCTTGTTGTGATAGAAGCCCCTCTATTTCACACAGGCCTAACAAACCAAATTTAAACCATGGTGTCCCACAATGGAAAGCAAACATCTACCAGTTGGCCAAAGGAGAATCCCACCTACTGTACAAGAAGTGAACTCGCACGCCTGCAGGCAAATTTATGCGTGTTTGTATATGTTGGTTTTTTTACGTGATGACCATAAATTTATCCTTGCTTTGAAATGGACCATGCAACTGTAAGCAGGTACAGCAACCATAGTAGAAGCTGCTGCATTAACTTGATGATAAATATATATTGCATTTCACTGCATTTCTTAAAGCTTCTTCCCTATTGCCCTTTCTTGTTTTTCTATGTTAAATAAACTTGTGTTCCTTTTAGAAATCCTCAGGCATTATCTAAGTGAAAGCTAGGAGGGTTTACTTACATGGCCATGAATTGTGTCAGTCCAAGGACAATGTCATCTGTCTGTTCACTATGGATTATCAGGTTTTAGGCAAACAACAGAAAATGAGACACAGAGAATTTTAATTCCATCTTAAGTTCTCGTCGGTTTCACACTCATTACTCGTTGATCTTGAGAAGTGAATGGAAATGTTATTGATGTCAAAATAGTAGAGAAATAAGCGAGTGTTAATTGCAGAACTGGTAATTTGGCTTTGTTTTTATGTCTAGACACTCTGCCCATCAAAACATCCATGTGAGGGAAATGAAAGCTCAGAAGGTTGTTAGCAAAATCTTTGCATGTGGCTCCCATCACCATTTTAGCATGGGTAAGGTTTGGACTGGGCCATGGCCCAAAAAGTACCTCTCGTGATTGTTTAAAGGTCAGTCAAATACTGAAGTACAAATTTACTGCTGTGAAGGCCAATTTTGATGTTTATTTTCTTAGTCTTTACCTAAAATTACATTCTTCTCAGTCTTCTTTTGAGTCACCTCTTTAATCTCCTTCATCATGTGTTCATGTTTCTCCACCAATGCAATTTAGTTCTGTTTCTCATGGCAGTTATACAGTGGATGGATTATAGTAATTCAGCGCTTTACACTTTATAAGTTTCAAAACAATACTTGGAAAACATTACACTCATTACTGTTCATCATGAGTTATGACACCCAACTAGTGTTGACAAGCTAGTGATGAAAGGAAACACTTAAGTGGTAGAGAGCACATATTATCCCAGCAGAGTTACCCCATAAGCAGCACACTGACTAGCACACTAAGAGACTTAATATCTTAAAAGAACAACATTGCTGCATGCTTCACACCCATATCTATTGTTCTTGGTCATATCAACTCAATAAAAAAATTGTTTACTAAAAGCAAACATATTCTCTTCACAAGGTAGTTTAGTCATAATTCATGTGAGTTGTTTTTAATGTTTCACACCCAAAGGCTCAAACACCATCTGGTAGCATTTACTGAGGTGTAGTAAACAATCCAACATAATTGTAGGAATGGAAGAGCAGAGATTACAAAAATGCATCTCGGAAACTTCTCTCTTAGTTGCTGGAAGCCTGAACTTCATAAAATCACCACAGTCATTCCTCAGTTCTGTCATGCTGCACTATTATTCTGATCACTGATCAGGAGTATTTTTTTCCTCATGCAAAACTGACTGTGGACAAAATGCATGTTGTCATAGGAAGCAAACACATAATAAAAGGCTTGCATGCATCTCAAAATCTACTTTGATGGATTAGCCCAAAATTTGGTGCAGATGTGTATGGTTCTTAGATATGAGTGAAATATCCCAAAAGTTTTTTTTGAAAGGATGAAAAAATGAAATGTCAAGAGGATGATCCTTTGACTTTTAATCCATTCATTATTTGATCAAAGTATCTTTCAATAATTACAGTTTTCACCTAAAACTTTCAGATTAATGACATTTTTAAGAGTCTCAGCTGAATTTTGGGCGTAGTGCTCATTAGCATTAAATATGAGCATGACATTCCCTGAACTAGCATGGGGTCTGTGGTTGACATCATGCTTGCTCAATCGACATCAGCATGTTGGTGTCGCCATTGTGAGAATTTTAGCATGCTAACTTTACGATTGGTTTAGTCTGTTTTTTAAATGTGTCACACAAAAATTTAATATCAAAGTACTCTGACTAATAACTAAGCTGGGTTAGCATCAGTGGTAATTTGACAAATTTGTTTAATACTGTGAGAGCAATATTGTATTTGCTAAGTACAAACCCTGTGCGATATGGTCTCTTGACTTTAAAAGGTGGATGTAGCCACGTGCTGCTTCATGTGACATTTACTTATGTAGATAAGGCAGGTTTAAGACTGTTTATCTAAGTAAAGGACCTCTTTTTACGCACAAACTGCACGACTGATCAACCCCAGCTTAATCCCCCCATACAAAAGGCATTTCACATTTTTTAAGCATTTAAAGACAGGTTAGTATCACCTCTACATTCACCCCCACGGTGGTGTTCAGGGAGGCTCAGACAACCAGAGAATTGAATAAGCCAGAAAGAGAGAGTTTAGGGGTTTAGACACATGACAGATGAGAGAGGGAGAGTGAGACACAGGGGTTTCAGAGGAGAGTTAAATTTCAGTAGTGGAGCCAGAGAATGAAAGAGAGCAAGGGGTTAGGTAGGGTGACATAGAGAAAATGGAAGAAGAAAGTGGAAAGGGGGAAGAGAGAAAAGGCTACATAAACAGCCCAGGGGCAGGGAGATAAATTACATCACAAAGTAAACAACAGTAATAGGTAGGAGCCTGAAAAGAGGTGATTATTAGCTATCATATGTGTAGATACAATATGCTTGAATAAGGAAAGCCACCATAGGAAAATAAATGGTAGAACGGAAAATTAATAAAACTAAATTAAAAAATAGAATAAATGGCAGTCAGGCACTTCGAAACAACAGTGCAGATATAAAAAGGACAAAACATAACGCCACTGTTTGCATCTATCATGCAGTTTATGATCTTGTGCAAAATTTCAAAGTAAAGTTTATTGAGCAATACAAATTTTTTTTGTTCCTTATTATTTGGGTACTAAGCAACAAAATGGACAATTTCCACCTCCTGCCAACATTAGGGGACTTTTTTTTCCACAAGAGATGAAAGTGTATCAAAAATACACATTTATGTAAATAAATACATTTCCCTCTACCAAATTTAGCATACTAAACCTCAACTTCCTCTTTCCTCTGAGCTCTCTTTTCCTTATTTTTCTCCTCTGACTCACAAACTTTATCATCCCGATCACTTATCTGACAGTCTAAACTACACAGACCAGATGCTCATATGTTGACAGTCTGAATGACTTTGTAACAGAGTGTGCTTGTTTTCCAGTCGGCATCCCTGTCTCGTTGCTCTGTTATTCTCAGAGAAAAAGACTTATGAGAAAGAGATGACAGATTAGCCATGGTGATTTCCTTTGTCTCAGGTGGTGACATATGGTAATGGCTTTTCTCTGCTGATGAGTGTAACAGTGATGAAGTGTTTTTTTTTTCTTTTTTGTGATAGGCTCTTGTAAACTGGTTTATGGTCTCCTCAGCCACACAGTGTTGTCATCATTGCCAGACCGTTGTTACAAAAGGAATTGAAATAAATAGATAAATCAATAAATAGATAAATAAATAAATAAAATTATTCCAATATCCGCTAAAATTAAATGAAATTGATGGTAAATTTAGGATGTTGCAAGATGAAAACATGTCAATTATCTAACACAGGTTACGATCACTGATTTTCATCCCACAGCCTGAGCTTTATTGGCTCGGAAAATATACTGTACATTAGAAAGGGTCAAATAAATAGTTTGACATTTTGAAAAATATTCACTTTACTGGCAGTTGGAAACAAAGATCAAAAAGATCAAGATTATGCCTTTTGTTTAACTATCCCTTAAACAAAAGGCACAAGACAGCTGATTAGCTCAGGTAAGCATAAAGATAGAAAACAGAAGCAGCTAACCTGAAAAGGGTCCAAAAATCATAGAATCCAGAGCACTTATATCTACCTTGTATTGTTTGATCTATAAAAAACAAGGGGTACAGCAGTCTGCTGTTTGCAGGAATTTAATTTATTAAAGAATTACTGACATTTACTCTGTGGTTCTCCATGGTTTTTGAACAAATACTGGCTTTTGGGGTGCTGATAGTTGTATGTAGGTACCTTTAAATAGTGTCTGCTTGGCCTTTGGTCAGTTAGTAAGCTAACACAGTTAGCCCACTCATGTACATGTGCACTGTATCTACAATTCTGTTGCTCTTAATGGCTCTAATAAATTTTTTATCAGCAGAACAACAGAACAACACCAGATGAACAAATCTCTTTTATTCCCACCAACAGACAACCAACTTCGACCCTTATCAATCAACCTGCGTATGCACACATACACTTACGTTAATGCTGTCATGCATTCAGCTAGACAAATATATGGTCACACAGAGAGACTCACAGAGAAAGAGGCAATCAGGCAAGTAGGCATGTGTAAATACACACAAACACAAACACACACGCACCCACACACATACAGAGGCACACACACAGCTGTTATGTGACAGCTGTTTGTTATTAAGTCTGTGAGGTCAGTGAGGTCTGGTGTTTAAAGTGGCCCAGACTCCTACTGTGGCATCAGAGTCAATGCACTGGTGTGTAGGCCTATATCCGTATGTGTAATATGTAGATGAATTTCAAATTGTTTTTTTTCTGCTCCTTTGGAGTTTTCAAACTTTTTTTTTGGAAAAGTGCAACATTTTCAACACTTTGGGAAATTAGCTTATTACCTTTCTTGCCTACAGTTTAGGTGAGAAGATTAATACCATTTTTATCTATGTTGATTAAATACTAAGCTAAAACTTACAGACATTATATGAGATTGGAAACTGGGATAAAAAAGGTAGCCGGCTCCTTCCAGGAGCAAAATTGCCCTTCTATCTTAAAAGTTAAGTCCATTTCTTAATTGAGGGCAGTGATTTTCCAGCGTCTCCACTGGTTTTCTGCCAACTTCTTTTATGTTAAGCCAGGCTAATCATTTTCTGGCTGTGGCTTCGTGTTTCACAGCTAAATAATAAAGATGATGATTTTTTTCTGCTAACTCTTCAGATCAAATTCCAGTCTTCTCTCAAACATAATCATATGCTATCAGTCAAAACTTACCATTTTCTCAACAGGTTACATCCATTCCTTCATTTCTAGCATTGGTCTGGTCATTGGTTGTGTATAATGCAGGTGTTTTGTTTTTTTTTTGGTTACATGAATTCGGAACAATGTCGAAGAATCAGGTCCAGACATAGTCTGCTGTTCTTCTTTCAAAGCACACAATAGGAGATTGTCACTGGGTAGAGCATGCAGGAAGCAGGAAATTATGCAAAAAGTATGCTAGAGGTTAGATTTCGATATCAGCCCTTATCAACAAAGAGTTCTTGAATCTCGTCACCTGTCCAGTTGGAAAACATTTTCATTGACATCTTCATCGAAATGACCTTTACTTTTCACATTTTGTTGTTGATTTGTTCTGGGTTTGCGTCAGTTGCATGATGGAAACATCACCAACATGCAAATTCTTTCACTACTAACTTGCAGCAAAATGATCTGTTCTAATCACACACAGGCCCAAAAGGACAGTACACCTTGACTTTGACTTTCTACCAAGGAGGCAGCAGAATAAAAGTCAGTTTAGCATCAAATCTGACTCTTTCTGACACACACAGCTCCTCTAGCTAACCTCGAGAAAGATCATGGTTGCAATACATCTGTGAAAGGGATTTAAGCTATGCATGGATGCTACTGTAATTCCAAACAGTTACAGTCTGCATTTTTTTTTAATTTTATCTAGCTCAAGTAGATTTGATTGTATTGTCACAGAGACTATCATTCTAAACTACTCATGACCTGTGATGCTAGCCAGGCCATCACAGTTAGAACATTTGTATTATTGCATATACCTTCTAATTCAAAACAGATCAAAAGCTATGATAGGATGCTAATGTAGCCCCCACCAGAGCAGTGCAGCATGGAAAAGCCATTACAGCTGACAGAAAAGGCCTTTTATTTGGAGAACTAAGCTCAGGTTCACATCAGGAACCAATTATCTTCAACTGCTTTCCTCAGAAAGCAGCTGAATAACCCCCCACTTCTACCTTCCTCTTTGTGCATCCCCCATTCCTCTCCTCCTCTCCTTCTTTCTCCCTCCATCCCCTCCCTGGACAGTACCTACCTCTCTCTGTGGCTCTATCCCTCCCTTTCCTTCCTTTATTCTTCCCTCTCTTTTTCCCCTTCTCTCTTGCTGGCACCTCACTCTTTAGCTAGCCCTCCTTTTCCTTCCTGTCTCCCTGTCTATCTGCTTTCACTCTTTACTTCTCCACCCTTTCCTGCCAACTATGCTTACTTTTAATTTTTTTCCCCACTTTTCCAAAATTTTTGCAGTACCTCATTCCTCTAGTTACTGTTTCCTCCCCCCATGCCCAGCTCCTTCTGCACCCCACTAGTGTTTCTCTCTTTAATCACATTTACTTCATTTACCTACAATATTCTTAATGTCTCTTTTCTTTTCCTCTTCTTATCTCTTACAATTACAGAAAAGCATCTAGGCATGAAGTGAAATTTTTAAATTAAAAAAAAGAAAAACTACAATTTGAAACTTTGGTTGTCAATCATAAACATTTGTTCTTGATGAAAAATTCTGAGACTGTCAGAAATCTAGAAACAAATTCTCACAAGCTCCATTTATACAGCTTATTTACAATGGAAATATTGCGCTGTTATTCCGCCTCACCATACTGTGTAAAAGTACAAATAGAGAATGGGGAGGAACAGACACACTGTGGTTTTTCTTTCATTAAACCAGCAGTGGAGACAATAACAGAAAGTCTGAAAGGCTGAAAGCGTTTTGTGATGGCAATGGCCAGCATTAGAATGATTGGCATGGCAAATAATATTTTAATGTCGTCATTGTAAATCATATTTTGTTATATTACACATGATAAAAATAATAATTAAAATCTATCTTTAAATCTACCTTTTAGCTCGGTCACTCATATTCACTTTAAGTCCCTCATCTTCACTCTGATTTGCAGAGGCCTTCCTTGTGCCCCCCTGGGGGACCACAGAGGGCCAGGACCCCCCACTTTAAAAACAATGGTTGTGTTTTTTTTCTCTCTTCTACAATGTAAAGAAGTCATTCTGACATATACAGTTTTGAAACATAATCACATCTCTCCTGCTGTGTGGGATAACACAATGTTAGCTTAGAGTTTGCTGAGGTACTTGAAATTACAACTTGTATTTAAACATTATGAAAACAAAAACAATAAAAAGACAACAGAATTCAAGTTGAAACAGTGAGGGAATTCATTGTCACACAACCCAGTGGGTACTGACAGGCATATGAGGTCTTTCGGTTCAAATTTCACCTGTTAGTTTAAATGAAATGTCAACTAATTGAGTTTCACTAAGTTTTCATCTTAAAATCACTGGTTTGGTATTGAAACACATTGAATTTCTTCCCAAAGGCATGCATGTGGTTAGTGTTTCAGTAACAGGGAATACACATGCACACAGCTTCACACACACACACTGAGCTATGCCATGTCAGTGGTTAAAAGTCTAGTGGTGTGGTACCATGTAAACACACCATGGTTGTGGTAACCCTCACACACTGTGCGCGCTCTCTCTCTCTCTCTCTCTCTCAGTTTCTCTCTCTCTTTTCTTTCTGTCTGTTTTCCACTTTTTTCCCTGTTTCTCTATCTCTCTCTTTGACTCACGCTGTTCTGTTTCCTGTATCTATGTTAAGTTCTTCTAAACAACTGATTTTATCTGCACATTTCAATTAGACTTTGCTATAATCTGCCAAAATCCTAGAAAGCACTGCGTCCACTCGGCCGTCTAGACTGTCCTCATCATGGATTGCTGGAGCAGATCCCAGCTGACTTTGGGCGAGCAGTGGGAAACACCCTGAATAGGTTGCCAGTTTATCACAGGGCTAACACACTGAAACAAGCAGCCATTCACGCTCACATTCACACCTACGGGCAATTAAGAGACCCTAATTAACCCAACCTGCATGTTTTTGGACTGGGGGAGGAAGCCAGAGGACCTGGAGGGACCCCACCCAGACACAGGGAGAAGATGCAAACTCCACACAGAAAGGTGGGTTGATCCACCCATGGCATCATCTGCAGTGTTTATTTTTTAATGACATGTCTGCATCTGCTTGAATATTTCAATATATTTTACTGCCGTTTAGTATATTTTCTTTGCATTAATGTATTGCAAGCAGCTTTGTAAACAGCACAAATAAGAATTGGTTCACTGCATTGAACACATCAGAGAAGAGAAGTGGGCCACCCTGTTAAGATGTGAAATAAACTAGTTTTCCAAGTTAGCTTTTTTATCACTTTTTACACATTTTGGCAATTTTTCAACCTGCTTTAATTTCCCACCAACTCCAGGGGAAAATATCCAGTTCAACACTAGCTAATTTAATTAATATTTTTAAAGCTTTTTTTTTTTTTTTTTTTAACGGAAACAGATGTTGCTTAAAGTGATGCTGATAATAATGGTGAGTCAGGCAAAACAGTAAAGTTGCTGACCAAAATCAAAACAATGTGCTGAAATATACACTTAAAAGCTTCATTATGCTTAAAGAAATGACAAACTCAGAGGTGAAAATTAACACTTTTTCACCAAATGTGGATATTTGTCCCATTCTTGATGTAAAAATAATAAAAATATCAGCTTTAATATTTTTCTTCATGCTTGGGTTACAGATAGATCACCAGCCAAGAGATTGTACACAGGGACTCCATGTCGGTCGAGATGACTAGAATTACCACAAGTGTGTGCTCATCATCATGTGAGAAACAGGTAAATAAATACATGTCTGCTCTTACACAGTCTCCTCCGCAGTGTGTGTGTCTCTCTCTCTCTCTCTCACACACACACACACACGCACACACAGACATTCTTGGAGAAAGAGCTATTTGTTTTAATGGCTGAAGGGAGGATGTGGATCTACCACCCATTGTGATGCTGTGCTGACTGCTGCGATTCTCATGGCATTGTGTGAAGAAAATCAGCACTTAAAACTCAGCTCTCCAGACAATCGGGTCTAAAAACTCCATGTTCGAGCCACAGCAACAGCTGGAGATCTGTCAGTCTGCACAAGTCCAAGACAAGTTTGTCCAAACAGAAACCCAGGTCAGGGCTTTTATAGCAGTTTAAATAACAGACAGCATATTGAGCCAAAGCTGAACAGTCAGGTGCTGTCAGCTGTGCAGGCTAGCTGCCTGGATGTTGGAAATGCAATCTCAAGTATACATTCAAATATATAATTTTAAATGCACTGAATGCTCATCTCAACAATTTCTTCTGTTAAAGTTTATTTTTCCAACAAATCCTTTGGTGGTTACCGGATAAGCTGATATAATTTATAATAGCCAACCATAATGCTATAATATACTACAGGCTCCTACAGACACACACTCTTTGGCAACAGACTCTCCTCAAACGAGTGAGGACTTATGAACCAGACCACAAGGGACAGCTCTGTAAGAAGAGAAGCAAATATTTTTATTATACTTATATCATAACTGTATGCAACATGATAAGAAAAGAGTGTATCTGTTATGGTTCTGATTTTGTCGTTTGTATTTTGTCGTGTTGATCCCTCTCTCCCTCTCCCTTTTCAGCAGGTTTCCGCGCAGAGAGGCGGGGCTGATTCACAAAGGAACGGTGTTCACAAGACACACCTGTTCCGCGTTGTTAATCAACCTCCTATTTAATCCACTCTCACTAAGACTCCAGTGCGAGATGATTGCGTTCATGTCCGTGTGTTGTGCTTCATTGTTCCTGAGTGAATCTTCCCTCTCTCGTGCTATTCCTGAGCTTGTGAATTTTGTCTGCCTACCAGTGAGTTTTGTAGTCCTGGGTATTTTTCGTTCGAGCTAATTTGTAAGTCTCGTTTTCTCCCCTTTTGGGTGATTTTTAGTTGTTACTTTTGCCGTTGTGGCTTTTTGTGTTTTTGGTATTGTTTTTGAGTTTTTCGATTTTTTCCCCGTCAGGG
>JAPZDY010000011.1:4940308-4950442 GCA_029783645.1 Ctenochaetus hawaiiensis
TGTGGTTAAATGTCCAACCCCCCCCCCCCCCTTTTTTTTCATTCTGATGGTAATCATTTTGGGCAAGTGTTTACATGGGATGTGATCTAGTGCAGTCTGGTGTTTACATGCACCGACGCATTTGATCCCAACAGCTGTGTGACATGTGCAAAGGTGATGAATGCAACAGGCATTCGTCTTTCCAAACAGCTACCTTTCTGCAGCAGCAGTATCTTTTTGGCATGTGTTTAATCAGCTTCCTGAAGATAGGCATGCATCATCTGTTTAGCACAGTAATGGCTGTTATTTTGTCGTGAGTTTGTATCAGATACAAACTCTCTGCAGACTTCCACTTCAGCTTGAAAGCCACCATTGTTTTGTGCATCTGCACGTTATTTGTATGTCCCCATGCATGTGCATCATAACAGGGGGCATACGCAGAACATAGCCAGGAAGAATTCAGGTTAAACTGTTTATGTGGTATAATTTTCTTTTGATCGGTTAATAAAAAGGTTTAAACTACTGCTCTGCAAGTGAAATGTCAAACACTCTGGCCCTTTGTGTATTCTTCTTGAGGTGTTTTTCTTTATTTTTTCTCTGTTTGGACCTCTGGACCAATTATAATTGAGGTGTTGAGTTCACTGAAAATGCTCAGAGATGAGACCTAGCACTCTCTTGAGCTAATTTGAGGATAAGCTTTGAACATTTTGACAATTACAATATGGAAAATCATATTGAAAATGAAATAATCAACAATATACATGAAATATGGAAAATTCTGTTATTTAGGAAACATGAGGTGAAATGTAGATGGATGAATGTGAGATAAGATGTAAATGATAACTAGAAAACACCAGCCATGACACGCATCAACAGGTTGATGTGCCAACCCATGACTGCTAAATTAACACATTTATTTCAGTCTCAACTACACACTTATAAGGTTTTGTGGCTGCATTTATCATGGTTTTGATGTAATAATATTTACTGAGTCTGTTCACTGACAGACAGACAAACATATATTCACATGCTCACCGAACAAGTCATCATTTATACACAGCCCTCAGAGGGATTTTTTCTCACAGATGGGCTCTGTGTAACTCTGTTTTGTTTTTCTGTGAATGCGGGGGTCACTAGAGTATAACAGACCGTAACAAAGGAAGACAGAATCTAAATAAGAATGCAGAAGAAGAGGGTTTTGTATCAGCGCTGAAAATGTCAAAGTCTGGTCATGAAGTAAATATTTACACCAACTGAAGTTTCTAGTGAAAGTGAATGCCAATCATCAAACTAGCCTGTTTAGTAGAATTGTCTACAAGCATGAAGTGACGCACATCAGAGCATCACAAGGGTTGTGCAACAAAGAAACAACTGGTTATATTAAATATCCCATTGTGTATCAGTGGTAGTTAAGATTTGTGAGGTTGCCTTAACATATGGTTGATGAGGGAAGGGGCATGCATGTAACTCTGTGTGACATTCTTTGTGGCATGTAAGGAATGTGTGATAACAGACACACACACACACACACACGCACACACACACACAGGAGCTGTTGTGCTTTTACATCAAAGTGATGACATTTAGCACCCGACTTCAATAAGAGGTCAACCGCAGCAGATCACCCACCGTCAAAGCAGTGATGAGAATGTCATTCACTCCCATCTGTGTGTGTATGAGTGTGTGAGGCCGAGAGAGAGAGAGAGTGAGATGGAAAGAGATTGATTGACGGAGAGAAAATGAAAGAGAGGAATAGAGAGAGCATATGTCTCAGTGTTTGTGTGTCACAAGGTCAAATGAGCCTGTTGACTCTATCTGTCAATGAGTTCTCTGACACGCTTTGAGGCAAGTCAATGAGCTTACCTGCTGACTTCACACATACAGAGTGAGGAGAAGCAAGTGTGATTGTTATCGTTTTATTATATTATTATTATCAACAATTCACATGAAAGTGTAAATATACTGCAAAGCGAGGAGCCATGCCTACCTCATGGACTTGCAAATCAGGGCAAAATTTATCCAAGGATTGGATGGGTGTCAGGAATCATACGCAGATCATTTCCACAAGGTCGAAAAAACTTGAATATTAGAATAGCAGAACGGCTACAAATTCCAGGTCAGTAAAAAAACTTGATATGCAGAATTTGAGTGGGCAGATCAGACAAAGAATTGGTTATATACACCTTAAATACATTAAAAGAGCAAGTCTAGAGACCAACATGTCCTTGACTACTGAGCAGCTCAAGGAGGCAGACTGAGCTTTAGGTGCAGAGACTGGCAATGTTAACCTGAAAACCAGTGTTTCTGCTGATGTTATGAATGCTTTGTCACATCTGTGAGACAATGATGGCACTCTCTGTGGTCTGGACTTCACTGACCCCATCAGCTTGAGGCTGTTTGGGAGGGGGCAGGGGGTTGTTCCAAAATCCGACTCTAGTTTCACAATGTTTTAAACAAAAGACCCCCCTTATCCTGGGAAGCGTAGAGCATTTAATCAAACACACGACACAACTGCGGATGCTGTGTATATTTGTAGATACATTTTTGCTGCATTGCAGATTTAATGAAATAAAACATAAACCACACATGGCTTGTCCAATGGCATTTGTTTGAGGCTGCACCATATACTGTTAATACTGTACAGATGTGAAAGTATGACAGAAAATGCCATTGTGTTGAAATGTATCAAAGACAGTATGTAACATAAACAGATTCTTTCACTGGAAATGAAAATTCTTGAATTGCCAAATCACTCACCACGTTCCTTCTTTTGTTATTTCCTTCGAAAATGTGATGGTTTTATCTCCAGTAATTAAAACTTGCTGTCCACTTGCACTCATTGCACATCTGCGAGACAGTCCACGCTGCACTTTGAATACAAGAGCATGATCAAAGCAAACTATTTGTCCTTGAGCTAATTAAACCTAACAAATACAAAAAATTGCTAAATAAGAAGTGTTGCGCTTTTGGGTCAGCAGAGATCAACGTTTGGGAAGAGCAGATTTATGCATCACCAATGCATTTATTTATAGAGATAATAATCGTTTAACTATCCTATTTAAGTTTATGCATGTGGGTTTGTTTGCTTTGGATTGAGAACGTTTTTGTCTAGCTGTGTGTGTGTGATGTGTGTATGCGTCCGTTTTCTGCATGTCTCATTCAAGCTCTTCCAGAATTGTGATTTTTTTCTTCAGAAGTGCTTAAAAAATTCTTGTGACCCATCGATGAACTAACTACAACTAGGTTTAAGATTTTAATTGAAATTAGTGTACATAATGCAAGAAAATATTGTTGTTATAATGTGAAAACTACGAGTGATTGTACACTATTGGAATTGGGTAGCACACATTACTGCTGAAATGTGTTTCAAGTGTCTTTGGTACTGAAGTGGCATGTCAGTACTTAAAATTACTCATTTAAAATCAACAGTCAACTTGTGCTGAGGGCTTAAGAGAGGGGGATACATGGAAATAAAGGGATGCAGGATTCTCTTCCTAAAAATAGAAAAAAAAGTGAGTTAAAATTTAAGCAATATGGCAAAAATGAACAGAGAGAAATTAGATGGAGATGTATGTTCTGCATGGGTATCCACAGATTTATACACACAGGAAGGAAGCTGAGTCAGGCTAAGAGATCCTAAAAAAAACATATGTTTTGGCAAAGGCAACAAAACAACCTGAGGGAGGAAGAGAGAGGAAGAGAAGTGGCCATTTTTCCCTCTTAAAAAGCATAAAATCATTATAACCACACCATTTCACTGACAGAGATCCTCATTGCACATCCCATAAATCAGACCCTTCAATCCTCTATTATTTACACATGAGCCAGCAGCACGAGTCGCCCACAACTATTTAAAAACCTGCGGACAAGAAAATAAAGCAGGCATGACAGCAATAAAGTTGATATTGATAATGTCAATTGTTATGATGTATATTTGAAAACAAACCGAAATATCTTGTATTTATGGGTAACTGAACATTAAAGGGAAGTTTATGGAAGCATAAAGAGCACAGAGTAAACACAGAGTGTATTAACAATTGACTACAAATAACTGTGGTATTAATACTGTGCAAAGTGTATAGTTAGATAGTTTTTTAGTTATAGATAGTTTTTTACAGATCTTGGTAAAGAAGAAATACCAGCTTTAAGATAAGGTTACTGTTTATGTGTAACTAAAGCTGTTAAATGAATAGTGCACATGTTTGTTAGGCTCTATGTTCAACGCTTTGTTGATGACTTTGACTTGCACTGAGAGTTCAGTGTTGGACTTGGTCAAAGGCATAAACTCATGGCTTTGGATGGTTCTAACCCTAAGCGGGTCATCCAATAATGTTGCACCACTGTAGGCATATTAATGGGGTAACTTTTTCTACTATTGGTCAGCTGTGTCTTGTAGCGATCTCATGTGCTTTTCACCTTTGTGGCCTTGTTCTTCGTTGGTTTCTTACTCTCTATAGAGCTTGCTTTGTCTCTTGTCGTAGTTAGCATTAAAATGTGCTTCCAGCTGGAGGACCAGGTTTGTGCTACAAATAAATAAATAGTTAAAAAGTGACAAACAAATTTCAAATTTTGTTAAGTGATTTTGACTTGTTTCAAGTCCAGTTGTTTCATTGCTTAATACTGAGCCCATTCTACTCAGTTATGCTCCCATGATGTTGTGGCAACATGTTTTCTACCCCACTGGTGCGCACACGTCCTGGGTTGTTTGTGAACCTTGGGATGGCTGTCAGATGCTCTGTTACTGTTTGTGCAACACCAAAATCTCCGTTTGCTTTTGCAAAAAACTTTGTTGGGAATGACCTTGACAGTTGAGTCAGTGGAAGAGATGAGTGTAATCACTGGATCTAGATCACAGTTTACAGTGCACAAAACATTTATTGAACTTATCAGCCTCTAAAGTTACCGTTCCAGATGATGTTTAAAAGAATGGAAACTTGCAGAAAAAAAGGAAAACTATTTAATTGGTCTGAATCCATCTCACACCCTTCACATGTTTTAACAATTTGAATTTAATAGCAAAAAGAAAAAAAATACAACAAAATAACAGAAAGTGTGTTCCTCATGTGAGATGAGAACCAAATTTGATGCAGTTTACAGGAATAATATTGTTTTAAAACATTTGTTTCAGCAGTTCTAATACAGAATTTAGGTCAGGGTCATATAATTTTTTGAACTCTAGCCTTCATCATTTTCATTACTGGTTCAGTCTGAGGTCAGAGGACAAAACTCACTGTGATCCCATGAGGTGAAATAATCTCTCATTGTTTTTTTCTCTCCTTCCGAGCCTCTTTCTCCCTCCACATCTGAGTAATATCTGTCAGAAAGATCTTTGTGGAAAAAATGTTCACAATCATTCTCCACAGATTAAAACAGGTTTAAAATTCAGGATAATGGTTCCTGCTCTGTGAAAATGATGAATATTCTCTATTCATCTGAGACATACACGAAAGAAAAACAGATGGTTTCCATTTTCTGCTTGCAGACTTTACAGTAATTATTAAGTCATGTGCGTCTTAGTGGCAACTGAAGTTTAAATTAGCCAACTTTCCCAGTCGCATTTAAGAGACAAGAAAAAGTAGCTCCTTTGATTTCAACACAGTGAGAGCTTGTAAAGAGCTTGTAAAAAAAAAATTGTCTCGATCATATTCCATTCATGGGTCCATGTGTTAGTTTATGGTTAGCTCCCTAGCTAATAATTATTGTTATACCTGTGGTGCCAAGGGATCATTGCTAGATTTAAACTATAGACATGCAAAACTTTCAAGAGATTTGTACGTGCTGGTTCTTCATTTGCACTTTCTATAAGCTCATTTGTTTTAAGATCTGGCTGCTGTGTGAGATTAAAAAAAGCCCTGATTAGAGTAAAGGAAAGATCATAGTTTAGGTTAAAAGATCACTCTCACAAGATCTTTCCCAGGCTTTGCGTTACCATCTTGACACAACCATGCTAAGGAGTTAGCCTTTTTATGGAGCTTTTGGTGGTTAGCTAACAACTACAGGTGCATTATTATCACCCTGTGGACTGGAGAAGAAACGATCCACATTTGCGTGTAATTACAGAAAACCAAGAGGGGATTGCAGTAACATTTGTCATCTGGCAACCTTAAGCAAAAACATATGGTTCAGTGCTAGTGTTTTATATCATCATTTGATTTCATTAGAATGTTAGATGCCTGGAATGTAATGTAAATAAGGCGTTTGGCGTCACAATCATAGTTGCAAGTGACCAGTGTATGTTGTTCCTGAGTGCTTTCCGTTTAACTAAAGTAACTCCTCACCTCCTCTGACACAAGTCTTAGCTCCTTTTATGTTTGGGATACAAAGAAAAGAGGAGAGGAGAGAAGGAAACAGCAGCTAGTCTTGATGCACACAGCTCATTCATCTTTGATGGTGAACAGAGGAGGTAAAGTAAAGAGAAAAAGAGTCTTTTGGCAACTAAAGCAAAAGTAGACAAAGTTGTGTTTTTATGAATTATTCATGATTTGTATTAATAGTTTTATTTTATAAATAAACGTGCCTTCATGGTGCTGAATCTATTGCATTGCAATTATGCAGCATTATTAATATTACAGTGTCCACAGCAGTCTCATCTTTCTGTCCCATCAAATAAGCTGACTAATCATTAAGTATGGGGTTCAACGATGGCGGAGCAAAGATGGGAAATAAACATATTGGGGTGAAAGGAAAGCAAAAACTGTGTTCCCTCCTTTTCTTTCTCATTCAAAGCCCTTCTATCACACAACACAGTAACCAGATATTTGAAGGAGCCTATGTTATACACAAACCCACCATAGTAAATGCAGGACTGGCTCAGCTCTGCTTTGATTTTACATATCAACGTCACAAACAAATCACACAGATCTGGGATATTTCATCTGTAAATGATTGGATCCAAATGTTTGTGCAGCATCTCCCATGGCTACAGAGTAATTGTCTTGTCTGCTTGTGCCTGCATGGTGGGCTGAGGTTTGTGTGTTCTCATGCTCGTTTGTTTGTGTGCAGTCAAGCAAACCGGCCTAATGGATTTGGGGTGTGTGCAGGTGTGTGGTTTTTTTTTGGTTTTTTTTTTGCATAGGAAGGTTTGGGTGCTGTCCTTTATGTGTCCAAGACTGCAATCTGTATATATCATTATCCTCATCATATCAGTTACTTTACTTTATCACTCTTCCCTCTGTGCTACCCCCGACTCCTCATCTTTTTTCTTCTCTCTTATGTTTTCTCAAATTTTCTTTCTCAGAACTGACAATTAAATCTGACAGATTAAGTTAGGTAATTATTACTTAATTAAGAGGTTCAAATCTAGTTCTCTTCTGTTTGGATTTCATTGAGTGGAACGAGCTGCTTAATGAATAATAAGGATAACTGCAGTTTCATATAAAATGGTACTTAGCTTAGTTTTAGCAGTCATTGATGATAATGTGATGTGATGATAATGTACTCACAGCTACTCACCATTTTCACTTTTTCCCCCAGATCTAAGGGTATGGGTTACTTCAGTGAACACAATTTTACCTTAACCAGTTGTACTTTTGGGAAAAACAGTGACAATTCAACATGTTAAACATCACACATTTTTCTTTAAATCATCAACCATATGTGTAGAAAAAAACAAACAAAAATTTGATATGACTTTATTCTTTCTGCTGGTGGGAACAACAGCACTAGAGGACAAAATTAAAAAGTGATTTAGTTCACTGCTGCCACTATCGTAGAAAGACCAAGGGAGAGAAGTGAGTCGTGTGTGAGGTAGGCTACAGAGTGGAAAACCAGGGTTTTGGAAACATGATTTCCTGTGGAAACAGTGATGTCATGACGGTCTGTCTTTCACAGTCTCATGTGCATGCACACACTCATACACACACACACACACACACATACACACATATGCATTGTCTGTTTCAACCTTTTTTCTTGCACTCTGCTAATGTCATTAGTATAGCTGTCTGTGTCAACTATACTGAACACTTCATCAGTTTATAGGATTTTACTGCAGTGGTTTTGTCACCATCAGCACCGTTTCTTCAGGGACTGTTAATTGCAGCAGAAAATTTTAACTTCAATTTTATCGAGTAAACTACACAACAAGTTGATTTTTTTTAATTTTGTGATGCAGTGACTTGTGAGCCTCTGTGGCTAGCAAGCTAACCTGTGACGTGCTAACTTGCAGATGACATGTCTGTGCAAGCCGGCTACTGTAGCCTTCCAAGCTTGCTAGCTGCCAAATTGCCATAGCTCAGTTGCATGAGGAACAAAAAAGTGTTTTTTAGGAAACATTATGGATTTTAACTCCTGTTTTATGACTGACTGTAAAACCACACTGTATCTCTAAAAATCTGATGGTGGAACACAGCTAACATTCAGTCTGAAATACATTGAATGCAAACACATTTTAGCAAGCTCATGCTTAGTATTACAACCTCTTTGTGCAAGCCTCAAAAGCGCAAATAGGCTGATGAATTCAGTGCAAGACTGGACTTCTTTAGAGGCCACAAAATGTGCAAACTGTATATGCACAAAGAATTTTAAGCACTGCAGGAGTAACTAGAGTGGAGCCAAAGTCCAGATGCTTTCTTCATGTTTTCAGCCAGGAAGGCAGTCTCACTCAAACAGGTATCCTGCCTCCTGGGGAGGGGTGGGAAAGTGGTGACATTTTCCATAAAAGCTCCACAGCTGCTCATTTAATAAAGACCAACAGGGAGAGAGCAGAAACACACATACTGTGTAGGCCGTGTATACACAATTTATACACTTTATAGTATTTGGTTGGAAAAAATTAGATAGATTTATATTGGTTTTAGATTAGATTTAGATTGTTTTTTTGTTTCTGGGTTTTGTCAATAGGAAAAATATTGAATTTCACCAACATTATCCTACAGGTTGCATCTAAAAACACTCATCAGTTTCTAAATTGTACTTATGTGATTGACTGACAGACTGCCATCACTAGAGTCTTAGTGCTAGCATGGCTAAAAAAAACTTTTAGTGGTTTTATTCTCGTGCATTTAGTTAGAAAGGCTTTTTCTGCCCAGTTCCTTTTTTTTCTTCTACTCCAACAAAACCACAATCGCTACTAAATATTTTCTCTTTCTGTGTGTGAAAGGATTTTTCTTGGACAGATTTTTGCTTGTGAGAATGGCTGATGTAAATCTTTTTATGACCTTATTATAGTTGACAGGCTCAGAGTTGATTCTCTGTACAAGGTTAGACAGAACATTTGGATGGAAATGTCCCCTGAAGCTGCTTGTGGCCACAGTTCATTGATATGTTCCTTCAAGCCCCAGTCAAATCATTTGTGAACTGATACTGATTTATGTGATTTGAATTATGTGTTTGAATTTCACATGAACTTTAGTGTAATAACTCCACATTTTAGTGCTTGTTTTGTATAGCTGTCCTTTGCTGAGTGAAACCACACTGGAACTTGCTGTTTCATGCTATTTTTAAACCACTGGTCCTTTATTTATGCCTGATGGGCTGTTTTCAGATCTTTTTTTTTTTTTAAAAAAGATGGATGAAAAAAAGATTAGTCATATTTTGATGATAGTGTTTCTGCGTATGTTGTTAATCTGCCCCTCCTCCTGTAGTACTTATCCACCCAAACCGGCTCTAGTTTTCCATTCCGTCTTACTGGCACAAAATCAGCTTACAGTCCATGACCTTTTCGTCTGTTTTTTTACTTTTCTGTTTTTTTTCTTTCTCACTCCTTCTCACTGTTTTTTGTCTATTCATTACCTCATCTCGGAGTTTTACTGTCTCAGTGCTGTTTATCCAGTTCATTTATCTCCTTTGATTTAATTTGTCTTTCTTTATTTCAGATCCATTTGTCTTGCTTTCTGTTTTTGTATATTTAATCTCAGTTTAATATACATATTTCTCCTAACACCCTCTTCCTTGTTTTTCTTTGCCATTCTCATATTTCTTCCCTCCTGGTTTCATAATTGTCTCTGTTCTGTTTCTCTCCTCACACTCTGACCTTCAGTTATCCATCTCAGCTTTAATTTTCTTCAGGTCGCACATTCATGCAAAAAAGTCGTCTTACAGCTAAGAGCAGGGTCGTTTTGCCACATATCAGCTGATGTAATGCACACAGACACACACAGTGTGACATCTCAAGACATATGCAAAACTGTATTGAAAACTGTGTTCAAAAATCCA
>JAPZDY010000011.1:4971241-4998016 GCA_029783645.1 Ctenochaetus hawaiiensis
TAATATCTATTTTAAACTGCCTGGTATTAGAAAATGGTAAGCAGTAAAATAGACTACTGAATATTGCATTTTTTTTTTATTAAGCAAAAACATGCACAAGCACTAGTGTGGTACTTTAAGGTAGCTGGTGTTGCCAAAGTTCAACATTTTTACAGTGCATATCAACATTTATCCTTTAAAAAAAAGTAAAAGATTAAAAGCGTAAAAGATTCAGTTTTAGGTGTAAAGACTGGATTTGAAAACAGTCCAGATATTAAATGTTACCCTGTGTGTCCTCTCATGAGTGTGAGCCAGGCTCCAAGATAAAACACTTCATATGTTGCTCCCAACATGCTGTGTTCCTCATTTCTGTGAGACCTGAGATCCTTCTGCCTCTTCTGGGATGGTGCGGTAGACTTGTGGCTGATTGTGCACCAGAGCAGATTCTTTTTCGATAAACAGGGTTGGTATCAGGGCCTTTCGATTTCGGGGCTTCAGGAATTTCCGAGATGTCACCAGTGCACCGTAACCCTGGGAGTGTGAGAAGGCATAGCCAGACCGACGAGAGGGACGCCTGGTAGGTGGGCGGCGAGGTGCAGGAGTTGGCACTACCTCTTTCTGCACCTTATGTCTCACCTAGAAGGAGTGAGGGAGAGTCTTTTCTATGGTCTTCTTCAAATGGCTACATTTGCTTATACAGGACTGTTTAGTGCTTTTGGTAAACATGCATCATTTTCTAATGAAAGATAGTGTTTCACACTACAGAACATACAAACTCTTGACTCAAATTTTATTCATTTAACATGCATATCATAAGGTTAACTAATACTAACTTAGTTCAAAATATTTTTGTTTTCTGTTTGAACTGGACATACAATTTTTCACCACTAGGTATATTAGTAAACTTGGTATTGTTAACAACATAGGTCATACTTGTTCGCAGGAATGCTTGGAAGTATATATAAAACTCAGCAATTTCTTTTGTAAACAAGTTTAAATGTGAAACCAAAAGATATACTGTACATATGAAATAAACAAAAAAATTATATGGTGGAAAAAAAATTAATAAAGTAAAAACAGATAAAATGTATACACAAAATAAAAGGAAATTAGTGCACTGTTTAGCAGCTGGTAACTAAATGTTTTGGTAATCTAATGCTAACTCAGCTAAAAAAAATAGACATTTATTAAATGTTTTTTCAAACTGTTGTAACTGCTCTGTTACTAAAACATTTCACTTAGGAAATCTTGCATGTAATGGAATGTTTTAACAACAAATTAAAAATTTATAGCTAAACTGTCATCTCTGCCCGAATAACGCTGGATAACTCCGGTCAGTCATTGTTGATTTTCTGCATTAAAACTAAGTTAGACTACTTTTTATGAAAAAAATAATCACTGTGACGCACAGACTTATCCTATTCCTCTATTTCCTTTAACATATCAGAAGGCTATATTATAACTTAAAATATAAGGTGAGTTTAAACTATGTGTAGCTCATCACACAAAACAGCATAACCTGAAAACCAGGTGTCCCTGTCATCTGCTCTCTCACCTTGTCAATAATGGTGGGTTTGAGCTGAATCATAATGAAGCGGAAAGCCACCACTGGCAGAAGACAGAGGAGGGAAGCCAGGAAGATGGTCAGCCACACATTCGGCTGGTTCAGAGAGTTTCTTGCAGTACCTAGAATTCCAAAAGCATTAGACCAGTAGTAAGAATCACTAAAAACGTAAAGATTCAATGCTTGAATAAATAAGATAAAATTAAATTGTGGGACATCTATTTTTATTTATTGAAGGCCTGTAATAAACTATATGTTTGTAAATATTAGGCCTTTGGAAAACTGAAATTTAAAAAAATAAGCACTAAATCTCTCTCTGCATTTACAAATGAGCTGATTCTACTCACCAATAAAAACGAATGAGGTAGGGAAGAGGTAAAACATGCCATTGCTGTACATGGTGAATGTGATGGCAAAGTATGCAGCCAGGCTACCCCATACAAAGAACTGGTTCACTGCTGTCCAGTAATAAGTGTCCAGACCCAACTGAAAAATTCATTTTCAGTAAAAAAAAGAGTTGTTTTTTTTTATTCTTCTTAACAAATTTAATCACAATATGTCTGGTCTAGGTGAGTGATATGAATAAATAGTATTAGTAAATATGTATATGTAATTTTATTGCAATAGCACAGTAGTTTAATAAAGAGACATGCACATATGAAATACGCAAATAAACTGTTAACTTATCCAACACATTAAATACCTTGAAAAAAAAGATACTTTTTTTAAATTAATGCAAACATCCTGCCTCTTCAGTGTGCTGTGGCTCTTGTGATGACGGGTACTGCATTTCTCACCTTAGTGTACACCACAACCAGCAGACAGGTCTGTACCAGTAAAGCAAAGGACTGATAGTCAGCAACGTCCCTGCCGTCGTCTCGGACTGTGTCCCGCATGGCGGCCCATGGGATGAAGAAGAGGATGAGGGAGCTGTAGCAGCTTTGCAGCATACAGCGCACAAAGATTTTCTTGCTAAAGAACAGGTTCAGCTGGCCTGGAGTGTAAAGCTGAGGATACCTGAAACTCCAGCGGTCATTTACATCCTACAGAAACAAACACAGAAAAAGTTGAATTTTGAAGCTTCTGAGCTATTTCAATCACAAATGGTTATTTGTGGTTGGTGACCATTCGGCCATGTTTTTAGAAGTGCAAATAGGTCATCAGTTTTGACATTCAGGTTATCACTTAAATTTTTTGGTGCCAATGTATCTAATGTATTCTGCCAATTTCTTAACAACAAATAAAAAATCATTCAATAGTTTACCTGGTCAAAAAGGCTCATGCCAAGGACAGGAAGAGCTGTATAAACCATGTTGTAAAGGGTGATGAACCAGTCGTCATACACAGTCTATACAAAAAAACAAACAAACAAACAAACAAAAACATTACATTAACTCTGTGGCACCAATTCATGGTCTTGCAGCATCAAATTGTGTTGCATAGTATGACCTGTATGTTAAATTGAGCATCCATTCAACATTGCAATATACTTAAACTTTGGTACTCCTTCTTAATACACATATTGTATTTTCATGAGTATTTTAATCATATCTTCTTCACATTAAATTGGGGGACTACATCACTTGACATCATTATAGCAATATAATTTAATGTAAATAGTCAAAAAGTAAATATGTATTTTTCTTGTAGTTACTTATTTGCCTCACTAGATTATACATTTTTGTCACATTACATGTTACCCATTAAATTGTGCTACATATTTGCAATGCATGTTTCTCACCTGAGCCGAGAAGCCACAGAAGAAGGCATACCAAAAATGCACAAAGGTGAAGGTGAAGTTCTTGTAAAAGAAATATTGTAGGAACTTGCACATGCGTAGGTAGGACCAACGACCGTGAACCAGCAGGAGCCGCTGAAGGTACCGGAACTGGGCAAAGGAGTAATCGCTGGAGAGAACTGCCTGCATCCCTTCCTGACCACTGATACCAACACCAATATGAGCAGCTGAAAGGACAGACAGAGAAAGGAACAGTATTTAGACATTAACTAACATTTTTCAGCTTTTTGGCTCCACAAATATTACTCCTTGGTCCTTGCGGTTCATGTAATAGTGTCTGAGTTGAATGGGCTTACCCTTGATCATGCTGACATCGTTGGCCCCATCCCCAATGGCCAGAGTGACAGCTTGCTTGTATTTCTTGACAAGCCTAACCACCTGGGCCTTCTGCAGAGGGGTGACCCTGCAGCAAATCACTGTCTGACACATGCACGCCGTCCTCAGCAGCTCCAGCTGCAGGTCCTTCTCCAGTGCAAAGGCCTGGAGATGAAAGGGAAGAAGGGACTATGGTGAAGCACCGAGGTCACGAGTCGAATTCTCCTAATTCACCACTTGAAACAGTTTAACCTGACACTGTCAAGATTTCAGTTAGCTGAGGTGAGAAAATTATAAATCCTTCATTTCTTTTTTAGTTAAATTTATATATATCGAATTTAAGATATATCATGCTAATTATTATTAGTATGATACTATTTACTAGTATAAACCTGTAAAAATAACAATATCTTTGTTCTAATTGTACAGTGTAGATCCATTGGTGTGTTAATGTTTCATGTAAAGAGACCTGTTCTATATTAAAGAAATGTGATGGCAAAGGAAGTATATTTTGAAGGTGATTGAACAGTTCCTGTAAGAGGTAATGCACATGAAAAAGTCCTCTCACCAGGCTGTGCCCATTAATAACTAGGCCATAGTCTCCCTCCACCTTCTCATCCTGCACAGTCTCAGTTTTCTTAAGCCAAAAGAGGCCTGCACGGGCTTTGATAACGTTTGGCTCGTCTGCAGAGTCTGGACACATTTTCCTTCTTGCGTTCCTGGGAACAGGAATACATGAAGATGATTCAATGACCCAAAAAAGGTGTTTTTTCTTATGGACTGTATTTAAAAAAACAACCTTGGAATAAAAACAAATACATACATGATTTATACTTATACATGGTTCATTTGGCTTCATCAGACTGGGTTGTTTTGCAGTTGAGAGTAAAAAAAGTGACACACTCTGTTTAAATATGAAAACACTAAAGCAAATGGAACTGCTGTGCTGCTTGTGTAAGTATGGTTTTCGATAGTGAGCATCCGAACCAACCGAGGGTTATGTTAGATCACATTGCAGTTGGATTTCATGTTTAATACCAGACTCACCTCCCTCCTTATCAGTCTCTTTTTTAGTGTGTATATGTGTGTGTGAGTGTGTGTTGCAGGTGGGACTTTCTAGCTGCTGACCTATCAACAAACAACTCATTAGCTCAGAGTATAAAAACCTCACCCTATCTTCCACTCACTGCCAGGTTGTTCTGCCTCCTCAATAGTAGTCACACTCTTGGCCGCTCAGTATTGTGCTTACTTGAAATTTAGGCCTCATGTTGCTTCTTTGTGCCTTTTGCTACACTTTGTTCTCCTTTGCCAACGATCACCAGTGCCAGCTCAGCCTTTAGCCCACACCACTCCAGGCTGCAGCCATCAAACTGAGTCAGCCTCTACCATTCTCCTCTCTCATCCGCCTACCTGCCCTCTGCTCTCCTCACTCTCATCATTCCTGATCTGCATCATAATAAACTCACCCTTAGCATTAGCTACTGTGCCTGTGTCTGCTTTTTGGTCCAGCTAAGAACCCTCAATCTGAACACTTTTAGCATTTTATTACAAATGTGGCCTGTAGCCATCATGTGTGGATTATGAAAAATCTTTCACAGAGTTGTTTAAACACAATTTGGACAGAAACATTAACCATCAGGTAATGTTAAGGCTGTCAGGCAGCTAGCATAGTTTTAGCAACAGCATTACTTACTAAAACTGGCTACAGCTGATAAAATCTATCTACCAAAGGTGTCAGCTGATTAAAGAACAGGACATTTGAGTGTTAAGTTTGCCACTGTTGTAATTGTTGACAGCATAATTGTGCCCTGCTTTAAAAGGAATGATTGATTAGCATCACAGTAGTGACTAATGCAGGCAGGGATTCGCATTTTATCAATCATTATTGTCATTTACACTTGCAAAAATAGCACAGACACAATAAAGCTTCAAAAAGCAATAAATGTATGTCAACTAGCATCAAATTTCTTATTGGTATTTGTGTCCTAAATATTTTCTGTATGCTGATGTTGGCAAAATTACAAACAAAACGATGGCATTTTAAATTAATTACAGTTTAAACAGTCTCTGATCAAGCAGGTACTGCATTTGTTGTAGCTGTTTGCTTCAGAGTAACTCACTGTAGCTCCTCTTTGACTCCTTCAGCCGTGTCGGCTGCCACAACAAAAATATCTTTCATGTCCTCTCTCAGCATGCTGCAGGAATAGCCGATATTCTCAGCTGTCTCTGTGTTAAGACACCAAATATTTACAGTTAATGTGATGCAGTTCATCTTTCAAGCACGCCAAATATTGAATCTGATGTTGAGATGTATTGTGTAAATACTTGGAAGATTTGCAGCTGGGATGAGAGAATATTCCACATTACAGTGGTTCACAACTTCACCCCTCCTGAAATGTGTGATTTGAACAAGAATATATGTTATGTGATACTTACCCTGTTTATCCCCAGTCAACACCCAGATTTTGATGTCAGCCATAGCCAGTTGCTCTATGGTCTGCGACACACCGTCCTGCAGTTTGTCCTCCACAGCTGTTGCTCCCAGCAGCTAAAAATCACAAAGCAGAGAGTGGCAGTGTAAAAATGTACTATTCTGTAATATATATAAAAATTATTTCCAGATTTTTTCCAATAACATTTTCAATACTTTCAATCCTGTAAGCTAACAGGATTGAAAGTATTGGTTCCAGAAGAAGCTGGAACCAACTTATGGTCACAAAGCAGTTGGTTTAACTGCCGCTGAAATCAAAGGATTACGTCTTTTTGTTAAACAGAAGCAGTGTTGTGCCATTACTTTATGTCTAATCATTAGTCTAACGTATCATGGACCATGATATACAGTATATTAAATTATCCTTCAAACAAAAAGGCACCTAAACTACTAACTGCGAATTTATTAGCATTCGGCAGATGGACTAACCAGCAGGTCTTTCTCAGCTTCCTCATACAGTTCATCAAGTCTCTCCTCTCGATCATCCAAGGCAGTGCTTGCCTCATGGTGCCGCTGTAGCCACCCTTCCATATAATCCTTATCCAAATCTTTGTAGGCCAGAGCCAGCGTACGGAGGCCTTCTCCTGCATACTCCTGTTGATGTTAGACAGGTCAAAGAAGTTCAAAAACAAAAATACTGACAATTTTAAATGTGTGTTATATTTGCGTTATATTTGTGATATACACATCACAAAAATCTGACAGCATCACTCACACTAAGGTGTCTGGTGGTATGTTCCTTCAGTCTGTTACAGGATGGGTGGAGTCTTTCAAAGATGATGGTGTCTGCTCCTTTGCAGTACAGAATCAGTTTGCCTTCAGGGCTGCGCACTGAAAAACGCAGTGAAAGCAGCTTACTGAGGACAGAGTCATGAGGTTTGATATAAAACACTGTTGTAAGAGTCATCTAATTAACAGATTGCACCGTTTAAAATAAGGTCTTAGAAAGGATGTCAGTTTTCTTCATTCTCCTGAAAGTTGCTGTAAGCATTACACACAGAAATCTCAGTCGTTGGAGTGTCCTTAAATGCACCAACAGAGTCTTTGGAAATGGGAAATATTAAACCATAACAGTTATACAAATATTGTATCAGTACTTTTATCTCACCTATCACTGACATTCTCTTGCGCACATTATTGAAGTCAAGAACAGCCAGAAGTTCATAGATGACTTTTTTGCCCATCTCCACAACTGTGATGGTCTCTGGTGTACGCGAGTGGAACACAAACCCAAAGTTCCTGGCTGCAGTGACCAGAGCGCCCTCATCTGGAGACTGAGCCTGATAGTAGAGCTCCCCTGTCAGGAGATAAAATACCACTTATAGACCACTTATAGAGAGCAAAGCTTCACTGTTTTGCAACTTTTATAGATATAAAGGCTTGACAAACAATAATTCACATACAAATACTCTGCTAAAAATACTAACAAGAGAGTCTTCATACTTTATACAACATGGCCTTCATACTGTTTCATTTTGGTTTCACCGTTCTACCACTGGAGGGCACCAAAGTTAAATGTTTTTCAAAACTTCCATAACGTAGCTTTAATGCGTTTTTGTAACACACTTAGTTATGAATTAAATTTCATCTTGGAGCTAAGTGTTTAACATGAGGAAGAAGACGATATTAAAGTAGAGGGATCTGTATTATTTAGGACAAAGCACTATTTCAGACCGCCATGCAAAATTTAAATAATCTCAAGAGACCGAACATAAGCAATTTTTTTTTTTGCTTCTGAACCTTTGCAGTATTTAAATTGTCCATTACCCTCTTTTTTTTCTTCAGGCATGACGGTATGGCACAGAGCTAGCAAGCGGAAGAAGTCCTGAGTCTCCGGATCCCCCTGTCTCACTGTCTCGACCAGCTTGTGGTCATGAAAGACAAACTTTGGATCTGCCAGCTGGTTCCAGGAGAAGTCCACTTTTGCTGTCTTCTGCAGAAAAAAAGAAGCAGAGAGGAGATTAAAAGAATAAATATAAAAAACACTTTAAAAAAAATCACAAGATATGTAACCATGCATCAATATTCGTATCTCACCTCTGTGATTTCAAGCCTTTGTCCAAGAGCGTCATATAGATCCCCTAAAATAACAAAAAAAACACTCCAAAATCACTCATCCAGCTCGTATTGGTGTGTCTATTCAATTCTGTAGCATTTACAAAAGCAGAACTGCTCACCATAATTTTTCCCATTGATGGAGCACTTGTTGAAAGTCATGATATTCTGTGTCAGGGTGCCGGTCTTGTCGCTGAAGATATATTTGATTTGGCCCAGCTCCTCATTGAGAGTGGTGGTCCTCGCCTGAGCAGGAGTGTCACTCTTAGGATAATACATCTTCCTGTCCCAGTCTATGAAAAAGCTGTTCCCCAAACGGATAAACTCCACACTAACATGGACATAGACGGGGACATGTCAGTGACACACAAACACATTCTGAACTTGTTCTTATGGTACTTTCTGATTTTATTATCTCTCTTTGCTAGAAGGTACCTGACGTAGAGAGAAATGGGCACCACTGTGTTAAGGACAATGACATAGGACCAGAAGGTAAGGAAGGAGGAGAGTCCAGTGTCAATCCCTTGTTCACGAGGGAGGAACGCTGTAAACACTGAGCCCTCCTTCACCTCCCAGATTGCATTGCCAATGGTAAGAAAGGTGCACATGGCTGCCAGAAAACCAAAGATCTAATGGAAAAAAGATATTGCGAATCATGATTTTTTAAAAAAAGAGATGCATTTGTATTATTTTGAGTTGAATATATAACATATCTAAAGTTGTGTCCAAATAAACATCCCAGCTAAATTGCACATATTTGTATTTATGTGTTGATGGACATTAACTCACACACAAGACCAGGACATTCATGAGGTGATCGATGCTTGTTCGTTTGAATATTGTCTTTCCACTGTTCTGCATCAGCTTGGTGTCAGGACCTGGAAAGTTTAAATCTCTTGTTCAGGTAAACTGTTTTTAAGAATTGAGATTTATTTCTTTGAGTACACATTTTGTTTCATCTTCACATGTGATTTTGTTTACGTTAGCTATTGTCCCTATTTGATCTACCGTTCTGTTTTTTGGGCATTTTTTACCATCAAATTCTTCAAAACATTAGCTTCTCTCAAAAATACCTCTCCTTGTGTTTCTTTAATATTGTTTTGGTACAAAATTTCTTCCATAGGGTGAAACTTAATTTTTTTTTTATCAGTTTAGGGTCCAAACTTAGTGTATCAAATATTAACAGTATTTAAATGTAGGTTAATGGTTCATGTACCAGACGCTGGAAGATTTATCATAACATTTAGTCACCAAAGATTTAAAGCTTGGAACCACAGCCTATTAGAGTTAATTGTTGTGCTCATAATTACTTGCCACTATCCTTTTAAATGGAATTTGTCATTCACTGTTTTTTTCCTGTCATGCCATGTATTCCCTTTGTTTTTTCCTTTTCTTTTAATATGAAATAAATTTATTTTCAAAATGGAAATGATACCATGTTTGCAGCGCAAGCACCCTCTGCAGGACCCCTGCAGACCTGAATGGTTCTGTCCAAATCTAGCTGTGACCCAAATGTGAACCATTTTATCACTCTCGTTTCAAGAATATACAAGAAGAGCCAAAAGAGTGAAGGGAATTTACCTCCAAAGATGACCAGACCGAAACACCACTCAGTGTTCCTCAAAGTACATCCTCTGAGCAGCAACTTCTCATTGTCCAAAGAGTAAGTTTGTCCGTTCAGCGTCAATTTTCCTTTAAACTTGTCCAGACGGTTATTTGGAGGCTCACATTGCACCTCACCTTAGAGAGACAGAAGTTAGCGTCAGAAACCTATCTAACACAACAGTTCACAAGTTCGAGGGGCTAACACAGGGAGTTAAAGGCTACAACAACTGTGTTGAAATGTGTGAGCTAAACTGATGTAGAAGGTGGTAAGTAAGCAACAGTTTATTTGCATTGTAACTTGAGTAAGCAGCCATAGAGTTAGGCTAATCAGTGTTTTTATTTATTTACTTGTTTATTTTTTGTTGCTATCTATTGATGAGGAAAGGGTAAAGTGGTTCTTTTGGAGTTTTCAGCCAACAAATTTTATTTATTCTTGTCTCTGATTAACACAAAAAATAACAATTTAAAATCTGCAGAGTTGGCAACTTAAGCATAAATAAGTGCATGCTAAAAAAAATTCTTGAATAATATATTACCATACCCTCTCACTTTCTACTGTTTTCTCTAACTTTAAAATGCAAAGCCTGGGTCAACTGATTGTGTGATGGTCTATTTGTCCTACAAATGTCAAAATTTAATTTTAAGTAGACAAAAAATATTTCAAAATCATGTATAAAATAAAAATTTATATATACATATCCTTTTTTAGAAAACAATAATAAAAGTAATAGTAATGTGGAAAGATTGCAACTCTCAATTTATGTCTGTTAAATTTGTTTCCTTCAGCTTCTCACCATTGAAGCCAGCCAGTGCCTCAATGTTGTCTCCCAAGTCTCCAGTTACAGTCAGGGCTTGTTTCACCTTCAGATTGGTTTCACTGGGGGAGAGCAAGAGGACATGAGAGGGATGAAACTAAAGGGAAATCTAAGACAGCATTAGACATCAGCCATGACTGTGCTGCGCGCTCACCCATCTAATTCAGCTGTTTCTATGTAGACCAGATTGAGATTCTCACTGCTGGACAGCAACAAAAGATCTGCCTAAAACGAAAGCATCAAATCAAGTAAAGACAACTGAATGGAAAGAAGAACAATCTGAGATAAGCTCTTAGGGACTTTGTCTTGGACTCTGTTATCAGTGAAAACATCAAGATGTGAAACAACAATATGCCATAATAAATCACACTATACACATATGATATTTTATGGCAACTATGATCACATTTAAAACTTTATTGTAGCATCTCCATACGTACTGTGACAAACTCATTGTTCCCCAGTTTGATTATATCTCCAACCTGAACATTCATCCATTTTTCCTCCTTCAGTCTGACAAAGAAATATTAGCATAATGTTAAAAAAATCAATGAAACCCTGGCACTGCCTAAAACATCAGAAAAAACATGATCTTTTAAATTTTAAAACCACTTTACAGCTTTATGTTAATATTTACAAAAATATAATGTGTTCATTTTAATTAAATGACTTACTCTCCATCAATGAGGACTTCCACCATGCGGTTATTAACTTGATTATCACTTTTGTGCCTGTTCTACTCAGATAATACAGAACAAAGGGAAACAGTGCTTGATTAGATTGGGAATTTTGAGTAACTTACACATTTACTTTATTCTCTTATTTTGTTGCCAATACTGAATGACCCTTTCCTTAGTTATTAAATAAATTTAAAGCAATTTGTTTCAGCTTAGTCCCTAAAGATTGTTATAATTTTTAACTTACTATGTCATCAGAGGCATCCTTGACTGCTGTTATACCTAGCACCAAAACAAGAGGGGCAGCTGTGGTATACCAGGGCAGAGCGGAGATCTCTGGGATCACCTGTTCACACAAATATAAACATGGTTGGAATAAACGTTGGAATAAATGATGAGCTGTTTACACAAGAGTCAAATGCTCTAGAAGCTAACTAATGTCAAATTTCTTCTCTGAATAATTTGCAGACAATAGTTGGTATCTGCTCGTGTCAGTGAGCATAAATGCCCATGGGAAAAATATGAAAAGTGTAAGACTCCCATGCATCTAGTCCATGATAGAAGGTAAACAAATGAGGAAGAAAATGTTAAAAAGCTTTTAGTATGGTTGCTTAATCATTTAAAAAGCTAACATATTTTCAACATTATGGGTTTTCATGAGGGCTTTATAAACAAGCAAGCAAACGAGCATCACGTGACATCGCTAATATAGTGAAGACGTCCACTGGGAGGCAACCACATGACCCAGGTAATAACGTGCCAGGTGAAACAAATGAAAAAGCATAAGTTAAGTGTACAGAGACATATCAGATATATCGTATCATAAGATGAACCCTTTGTAAGAAGATAAAAAACAAATACCTGAAGGATCATGAGGAAGAGGAAGTAGGCGTTTGCCAGCCTCCTGAACTGCTCAAAGAGGTTGAGCGGCAGGAAGGTGAAAATGTTGTACTTGGAGGTCTTGATGGCATTGTTCTGAAGCAAAGGAAAGTGACAGACAAATGTGACGAATGTAGATGATAGCCGCAGTTCTGTTCAGTCTGATGTAAAGAAACATGACTTTTATTTAGGCAAGTCAAATTTTGTAGGGACATCACACAATTTTCAGACATTTAATTTTTAATGGATTTGCCCCCTTCATTCCATTTTAAATGTTAAATACACACACAGTTGTTGTTCCTAGACCTACCGCATATTGATAAGTAAGGTTGAAAGTTCTGTCATTAGCTCGCAGGAGTCTTTCCTCCTCTGTGGAAAAAAGAAAAGATTAAGAGCAAGAGTGTTGACGATGTTGTGGCAAGATTGTCTATATGTCTAAAAGTATTAGTGCTATTGGTATAATGACTCACAAACAGCTGGTACGTAAAAGCAGTTAATGTTTAATGTTAAAGTCAAGTTTGTAGGCATCAGATCTTACCTGCTTTTTCCTTGTTCCCAAACAACTGTCTAAAGAATGAAGCTGCCGACCCCATCTTCAGCTCAGTTTCTCCATATTTTACACCTAGAGAAAGGGCGTGTGCTTAATTATCACAGGGCAATGTATGGTGAGTAAAGCAAAGAGCCATTTTTTGTTTGTTTGTTTATAACAGGGAAGCAATTATAAGGGGAAGCTGCAGTAGAAGTTAAGGGGAACCAGTTACCTACGAAAGGACATGAATACAATAAAATTTGGTTCAGTGTAAAATTTTTTTATAGATATCCAGATATTTGCATAGGAGACTGATGATTGCTTTTCAAAAGTAGAGATTTTGGACATACAGGGAAAATCTGCAGAAATACAGCTGTAAGAAAGAGAGGTCAATGCTGGAAGGACAAAAACGAAATCTTTTTGTGCTTTGATGAGATTGTTCTTGGATCATTAGCATTTAATAGTGTGAGTGGTAAATACAATTGGCTAACTGATGCTGCAGACTAGACTTCTTACTTTCATGAGCAAATGCAAGCTAAAGAAACTACCAAAAACAATGCAGCTTTAATGGTGATATAATGGAAAGAGATATTTTGCTGGTTTCAGAAATTGGAGTCACACTTTTGAGCCAAACTATTCTTGCAGCCACAGAAAGAAAGAAGTCTAAAGTTTTTGTGCATTTCACTAAACATTTGAAGAGGAAATGACATTTGAGAGAACAAAGAAATGAGTCTCTCTTTACAGGAATATCATACATCCTTAAGACTTTATCTGTACTGCAGAGCTGTAAAGACTGTGAGCCACTCCTTACTGAAACTTTGTACCAGAGAGATGTCTGTTTCAGATAATCTATAATGATTAAGATAAAAACGGGACTATTATCAACTGACTTGTTGGAAATTTAGAGGACATTGAACAAACAACATAAAAATGGATCTCTGCTTCATTTTTTCCTCCTTAATCTAAGACTTGAAGTAAATGATTCAAAAAATATCCACAGTAAAAACCATAACAATAAAAATATGAGCAGAAATCAGTGGCTGATGCTTGACATAATAGCAAAGACACAAAACCACACATTTCCCTGTATTCACAGAGAAACAGTTTAAGACATCAACACAAATCAAAGACTCGGTTGACTCTCTCTGTTATTGTTCTACTTACTCTCACTAAAGTATAAAATCAAAAGAGTTTTTGTGAATCTGAAGTGATTGAGCAGCTCAGCTTGGATAAAAATTACTCATGTATTTCAGTGAGCTCCTTCAAGATATTTTTCCACAAAAAATGCTTTACATCCACCACCTTTCTATTGTCTGAAAGCAAATGAAAATCAGCCACATACCTGAAACAAAAAAAAGTGATTTCTTGTGCCCTTTAAGTTCTTCACACACAGAGAAACCGGAACATAGGGTTGAAAGATTGAAAGAGAGGGAAAAAACACTACAAGTTTCGACCCTCCCTTTGCTTCCGCCTTAGATAAAGTAAAGCCCGGCCCTCGTCGGTGCTCTCTTTGGACTCCCAGTCGCCGACCTAGTCCCACACAGAGAAGAGGACTCAACTAGGGCCTCCGGCTGAAAGACATGCAGGATGGACGACAGGTGAAGCTGTGTGGTGGTGAGAGAGAGAGGCCTAGAAGAGAGGTTTCAGGTTCATGCAGGAAGAGCTGGGATCCCCCCCCCAGCCCCACGCCAAACAGCTAAGGGCTTGAGCAAACACTGCAGCGATCTTTGGACCTGGACGGTAAGATGCAGTAGGAGTGGAGGGGCAGTAAAACAACAGTACAGGTGAATGGCTCCAGCCAATCAGGGCCAACATTAGGGTTGTAATCTGGGCAGTCAGGTATGTAACTCACATTGTGATGGATGCGCATGCTCAGACTGAGGACTTATTAATGTCATATTCTCAGTATCTGCTCCTTAAAACCAACTTGGATTTATTGTCTTTCATTGGCAGGCATTTGCTGCATTCTTGAAGGATAAATGTTTATAATGACTTAAAAGGGGAGTTAAAACAGCTCTAAATATTCATGAATGAGTTTCATATCCAGGTGCTTAGAGAAAAAACATTTAATACCTGGACTGAAACACAAAGAAACACTGTGTAGTCCAGGAGACCTCAACATGAACCACTTTCTAAATGAGTTATTTTGCGTATGTGTGTGAGCTAGATGTGTGTTCCTGCAACAACACAGATATCAACACCTGCAGACATGTGCACAGATGTGCAGGGCGGGGGACACCAAGGCCTGTCATGTGTAAATTTTTGCATATTATAAAATAAAGAAAAAAATAGGGCATTCCTGGGACAAAAACAAAGGAATAGCTGAATTCCATAACTGCACAATAGTGGCATGAAATTAATCTTTCTAGCAGTTACCAAAAGGAGCAGTCATACTGGCACTTTTTTATTAAATCTGGATGCTTGGTGCAATAAACCTGACCAATTTTAATAGGATTTGTACTAATTAAAAACTATATTATCTGTGTGTGTGTTTATATATCGACAATAAGGGACTGTGCCCCTACAAGGAACCTGTGATAGTATTACATAGATTCATTTTAAAGAAATAGTTCTGGCCTTTTGAAGAGGGTTATCCAGTCAGTGTGCTTTGTAGGGCACTGGAGTAAAAAGCCAAGCAATTTACCTCTGTAGGATGAGGCAGCATTAAAACACATCAAACATGCATTTGCGTGTTAATTTTACCTTGAAAAATAAATGTTTTACTAACAAATTATTCAATCATGTTTTTCAGCTCTTGCCCTGAATAACCTATTAATATTTTTTGTAACATTCCTAATATTTACTACAGTCCAATTTAGTGAAGGAGAGACAATAAATCTCTGCTTGGTAAAATAAATGGCTCATTTACAGTTTAATCTTTCTGTTTCTGTAATTATAATTAAAGCAAAATGAAGTCACGGCTATTTTAACATTAATCTAACTGTGCATTTGCATTCAACTAGCTATTTAATTGGCTGAGGAGTTGCATGATGGTGCAGTGAAAAATGAATTATAATTAAATCATTACATTTTAAATGAGAAAAGTCAGAGCAAAATTTGCAGTCGCTGTGACATTATACTGTAAAATATCAGTCAGACACATTTGTGGATACTTCTGAAATACTTTATACAAAATTCATGAATTGGAATGTTTACATGGTAACAACAACAATTCAGAGTAGTGACAATACAAAAAAAACTCCACGAAAACGCTGTTACTGTGACTGATATACTGTACTTGTTAACTATTGCAGTGAATTAGTGATAGTGCAAGGGTCAACAAATTTAAAAAAGTATAGAAATAAAAAAAGTCAACATTTGCAACTTGGCACAAGGAACATGTATATTACAGAACAGTTATGAAACGTTTGCCTTCATAATCAAATAACATAAATTATTCACAAAGGATAATGAACTGTAACAAAGAGGAATGTGATGTGAATGTGATTTCTACAGGGAGTAATCGGTTTAAAAATGTGCACACATTGAGGTTATCATATTATAGCAATCATATCATATTATCCATCCTTCATTAAGAGAAATATTTTAATATTCTTCCATCAGTTATGAACAAATTCACTGGCACACATCTCACTGTATATGACTTTTGTCCAAACTGCCGAGATTTATCTTACAATACAACATTCAAAATGATTTAAACTGTTAAAAAGGGCAAATGATCAACATTTACAAAACATGAGTAGGAACAGAACACAAAATACAGAAGACTGAAAAAAGCCCAGCCTCGATATGGTTAGTTTTGCAATATCAAAGATAAAAAGTACAAAATGATAAGGAATATAACTTGGATTTGACATCATTTGGGTAAAGAAGTGGCTAGTCATAATTGCTGAGAACAAGGAAAGACAAGGATTAGCAAAAAAAAAAAAAAAAAGATTTAAAAGATACACATATCTTGCTATGTTCTTTTTCGCCAATTCAAGGCCCCTAAGAGAAAAGCAGTAGAAAATAAAGCAGAGGATAAATGTAAACCATAAGTAATTCTACTACTCCATATCAGCTCAGCAAACTGAGGAGCTTATGTTCAAATGTTCAGATATCTGTCTTGGAAGAAAAAGTCACTACCTAAAGGTTCAACATGTGATATTTCTTTACCATAGATGAACAATTCTAAAAGACTGTTATCATTCTTAATTTTATTAGTAATTTCATAACAAAAATTAACTTGTCACTTTATTTTGAGGGTGTGTATCTCATCATGTAAAGATCTGCCTCAGCTGAACTTCAGTTGACTTGGATGACACTGAAGGAGCAACTCATCAAGATCAACCACCGTGCAAATGTTTAAACACACTGTTCTGAAAAAAACATTTATGTTTCCAGCAGTAAATAACATTTCATTCATGGGCTTTGAAAGACCCAGACAAAAATAAATACGTATAAAAAATAAATATAATGGCCGCTCCATCATTGTTACACAAGGCCAACATGAGCCAAGACTTGTTAATGGCGCTGATATTTAGAAATCAATATGGCTAGAGTTTAATGTTGACACTATTGGTCGAAATTTACATGAGGTTTGATTTGAATCATATTTTTCAGATTACATATTGATCATATCACTACTGTCTTTTCTGGAAATGAAAAACTGGAAACTTAATATGGCAAGGCACATGTTTAACTGATTAATTCCTTAAGAAAAAGGGGGAAATTAAGGGTCATTAAGTACCTTTCCTGTGATGAAATAACTAGCTTTTCTCTCCGACATCACTTTCACTCTATTCAAAAAGTGACAGACCGTAAAAATACGACTGCTTTCTTGCCAGTCATTAGTTCATTAAACAACCAACCAACCAAACAAAAAAAACCCCACACCTACTGAGATAAAACATACAGTATTCAAATCTATCAAACCATCACAGTGGAGCTACAGAGGAGGGCATTCAAAAGACATTGTTTTCTTACTTGACACATTCAAAGTTTGAGGAATGTAAGGCATTAAGCACATGTTGATGGTTTGGGGGGTCTAGGTGGGGTTATTGCACAGCAACACTTGGGAGGTGAAGGAACTTGTTTAAGCCCTACAGAAGGACTTTGCGCCCTCTGTTCACATGAGGCTGTGGCATGTGCACAGATGGGAAGAAGGGTGAAAAAAGAGAAGGTAACATGACTAAGTGGTCAATGCCAAGTGAAACAGCTGGTGAGTGTGAAGGTGGACTGAGCCGGTGTCTATGTGGTTGTGTGCTGTACAGTAGGTCGCTAAACAACTTGAGTGTTTAAAGAACAGGGAAAGCAAATTTTGTCCTAAGAACCCACAGTGTGAACGTGACAGTGTGTCGGTGAGCTTGGCAAGGCGGCACCAAACAGTCAACAGCAGTTAAGACACATCGAAGGTCTAAGAAAGAGTCCACATGGCCATCTAAGGAAAAGAATTCTCTTCTTTTTTGACAAGACTTTTTAAAAATGTGTGATCCTTCTCTTTTTGTGAAATCTGGAGATCTTCCATCCCCTCTGTTTCCTCCCTCCCTCTCCAGCTCTCCTCATCTGCCCTCCTCAGCAGAACGAGTCTCTGATTTTAGCCTTACGAACTCCTTGGCCACATCGTCGTTGGAGCGTTGGGAGAGGATCCTCATGGCGGTGAGGCCTGTGTCGTCCATATGTATGCGTTGGCCCAGCGGGCACCAGCAGGCGCAGTTGCCCTTCCCCGTGATGTCTTTTAACTGTATCACCGTCAAACCGACCACTCTGTCGGCCCGACCGAAACAGTAGTCTTTGACGCAGACCTGCAGCTCGTAGCAGTCAAAACCATCCTGATTACCCAGAACACTGAGGGAAGAGAATAAACTAGTTTCAGCATTCAGTGATCCAACAACACAACATCAGTTTAGTCAACTCAAAACTGCACTGGACAGGAAGTTTGCTTGAGCCCGCCTACCGCTACTATTTTAATATATATACTTCTTATATATTTAGTGGTGATTTGCTTGAAATAGTATATATGGTAGATGGTAGATTACTTACAAATGGAAGCTCTCGTTGAACTTGGGAGACCAGCTGTTGTTCTTGGATTTGGTCTGGAATTTGCGTTTCTTGTCGCTGAGGTGAGGCCCGATCATGGTGATCTCCACAAAGGGTCGGAACATGCCGGAAGTCTGCCATTTCAAATCACTGGCTCCTATAACTAAACGTGTCGTAACAGACACACACAGAGGAGAAGGATGGTGTCATCAAATGAAAGCACTTACCTTAAAAAAAAAAGTCACATCATTTTACCATCATGGTATTAAAAAAGGAAAAAAAAAATCAAAAGACCTTTGACAGTCACTTTCCGCTCTCCATTCCCAGGATGAGTGTGCAGCTCGATCTGGACAGACACTTCCCCAATTGGCTTATCAACGCCTGAACCTGGTTCAATGCACACCAAGATAAGTCAGTGCAGTCACGATTGGATAGATAAAGACAAAAAAAAAAGGAAACTTTGATTCATTATACACATGTGGAGGGTTTGGGTGAGGGTTGACCTACCAGCCTTGGTGACACAAGCAAAAAAAAAAAACAAAGTGTATAAAAGGGAGAGCGGATGGGGAAGGAGAGGGGGGCAGGTGGATCAATGAAACCTACCCCTGCTGGGCTGTATTTTTTCATTGGGAGTTAATCTAATACCCTTTCCATTGTGCACTGGCACAGAGGCAGCACAGGAGATAAAGAGAAGACAGCAACGACATGTCAGCATCAAAAACACAGGTGCATATCTAAAGAGAGAATAATCAGTAAAAAAGGCCTTGCTTATCAAAAACACACAGTGCCCTCTCCTGGTCAACCACTGGAAATGTTTTCTTACTTCACCCTTTTGCATGTACTATTAAACAGTGTTCTTAACTACCTTGTGCATGTTGGGTGGTTACGAAGGTCTTGATGAGTGTGTCTGTTGTCTGAGTGTAGAGGGACAGAGCATGGCGTAGCGAGGACAGCTCAGGGCTTTTCTCCAGATATGCCTTCTTCAGCCCATTGCCTCCTGCATGGAAGTATTGCTGCAAAGGAAACAGATGGTGGATCAGCACAAAAACATCCTGCAGACCAACAGGGGGTGTACTGTTTGAAATTAGAAATTAAATTAAAGAAAGCTGGTTTGGTTTTAAAAAAAATCACTGTGACAGCAAAACTGTCTGAATACAGTCTGAGTTGAAAATATCCAGGATTGTTCTCCTATAAAAAAGTTAGTTTTTTTTCTTGTGATCAATATAAAACCACTCGATATAAAATAAAATATAAAACTACTACCTGGCTCACTTGTAATCCTGTGTTAATTAAATTCATCATCCTTATCAATCACACACTTTTCCCCTAACCTGTTCAAACCAAAGACTTACGGCCTTATATAACCTCTCAGGGTACTTCATTAATAGATGAATAGTTGATGAAGCTAATTTGACCCATCTGCCCTGCATCTTAATGAAACTAAAACCCGCTGTATAAACTGACCTTGATAGTGTCCAGTGCCACATCCATCACAGCACACTGCCTGGGAGAGAGGCTTTTGGCCTCCCCTGCCATGTGATCCTGCACATTCAGATGATGAGCAAAGAGACGAGTTAATGCCACACTCTCAGTGAGTCATTCTGTGGTCACACTTTAGTCACAATAGAGCCCCGGCAGGGAATTTAATATATGAGGGCATATTGATACCTTGAGCTTGGAGAGCTGACCCAGTTCTTTTGCTGCTGAGAGAATCTGTGCTCCCTAAAAAAAAACCACAAAGGGATATGAATTGCTGTTTGTTTGCTATTTAATTACTGTCATTAAAAGTCAAATTAATTAGCAGAATCTGCTAATGCAGAGACAAACACTGGATGGATAATCTTGATTACTGTTGGGCTTACAAAGGTATCGTTGCCCTGTGGCAGGACAATAGTCTTCTCCAGGCTGCTCATTACAATCCTCCACAGCTCCTTAAGCACACGCTTTAGTACAGTCTTTTCACATACAGTGGCGAAGAGCGTCAGCCTGCAAAACACACACAAATACAAACACATACAAGTTCATGACACACGGGCCACTGCTGCAATGTGTCAACCCTGAGTGATGCTAGTGTTGTTTAAAATTGCTAAAAATTCTGAATTATGATGTTTAGCAAAGGATATTGACAAATTTAGCACTGAAACTTATGACATGGGATAAGAAAGAGGAAGTTGCAGAGAAAATACATAAAGGAGCCAGAAATAAATAAATAGACAAGGCTGTAGTTGGGCTCTTAAGGGAGGATTGTGCCTGCTCAAGTGGTAAAAAATATCATTATATCATTAAATGGACTCATATTTTAGTCAGTCCACTCACTTTCCATCCAGGAAATCCATGAGAGGCCGTAGCATGTTGTCAGAATCAGCCTCCACCTGGTTTTTGTTGTTGGCATTGAGTGGTCCTTTGATCTGGTACAGCAGAGACGCCATCTGTCGCATGCAATCATTGATACGGCTCTGGAAACTGAAAAAGTATGAAATTGTCCAATTATCATCATTTAGCATGTATGTTTGTGTGGTTCCTAATTTAACTTTAAATGTACAGTATGTGGATGGGATGTACATAAGTGTTTTTTCTGTGTGACTGTGTGTCTGTTAAGGGGTCAGGATTGTGCTACCTGTTCCCAAATGTCCTGCTGAGGTCATCCAGCACATTATTCAGCTTCACCTGCAGGTCGTTCAGTAGGTCACTGGCCTCAGTGTCCATCTGCAGACAGGCAGACAGAAAAAAGCCAAGGAGGGTTTTTAAATTTGATTGAAGGTCAATGATTGCATTAAAAGAGTTAAAATGATTTCAACTCCCCCAAAAAATACCTAAGGTTTCACAAAACTTCAAAATACAGAGACCATGGCTTCAAAAAAGAAGGCTTTCATTTCATATTTGGAGCCTTTGGACAAATTACCTCATATTACCTTTGATCTTCTTAAAACTGCACTTTGTTGCAAAAGCTAGAAGCTACAAATAGCATTAAGTATTTAAGAGGAAGAAAAAAAAATAATTTAAAAAACCTGCAGGTTTTTTTATAACTATGTTGTGATGGAAAAAGCTAACTGGCACAGCCTGCCCTTCATGCCTCACAAGAAGGAATACCAAAGGGATGACACAGGTAGGTTGTGTTCTGTAGTGCACTTAAGGGTTTATTTTTTATGTTCTTGCAGTAGAAAAGTGTCCATCACAAACTATCATGTAATCTCTAAAGAAAAATAAAAAAGGTTACATACAGCAGAGCAAACCCACCTTTTTACCCGCAGTCTCCAACTTTTTTGGGAGCACATTAAAGAAAAAAAAAGTTTAATATGGCAAGAGATGTGTTTTAGAAGAAGTGAGTTTCACACCCACAGGGGTCAAGCGGGGAGAGATTTATGAATAACCTGCAGTATACCTAATTCAGGTATTCCTTGGCGACATCTGAATAAGCACAGCCTGAAGGGAAACTAAGCCATATGGATGAAGCCCTGGTGTGGCTCATTATTTTAATGATCCAATGGCCCTTTGATTTATGACATGTCGGGATCACATGGCACCATTAGCGAGGAGAGACTGAGATGTTTCTGCTACGACGCACAACGGGAAGGCTTCAGGGGGAGGAAAGGCAGCTAGAAATGGATGGTGTTCTGTTTGTTATGTGCTGTATGTTTTTTATTTAGCCCGAGTGTATTTTTGTGTGCATGGGGATGTTTATATGCATGAGTCTGTACGTCTAAACTTACCGTCTTGTCTTCAAATGCACTTTCAGTCTATGAAAGCACAGACAGGATAACAGGACAACCTCAGTTAGCGCACTTAAGTAATTTCTAGTGCAGAATTTGATGTTCATTTATATAAATTGGGAAACTACAAAGGACTGATGGTATTTATGTAAACTGCTGAGGCAGCCGGTAAATATTGTCTGCATGTAACCTACCTTTTCTACTGGTGCGTCCATCTTTATAAAGTGGGAATGTTTTGAGATTCAGAAGAAGAGAAATTACATATGACAAACTGTCAAGAAGTCCTGTTCTGTTGTAACAACAATCTAAGAACTTCATGATTAAACAACCTACTAAAATTTTCCAACATCTGTTTTTTTCACAAAGCCACTTCAAAAAAAATACCACAAATACTGCTAGTTTTTCCACACTGGAAGCATTTGCTGTATGTTATAACAATGACACCCACCTTCTCCTGGTCAGTCTTTTGCAAACAAAAAGAAAGTAGCAAAGAATATATGGATTAAAAAACAGGAAAAACAACAAAAGGTTCAGTTTTAGGGGAAGTGAGTAACCAATTTCAAGGGAAAGGCCAGGGAAAATGCCACTGGAACATGGGAACATGGTGAAAAGTCGAGGTGGAATTCAGCAAAGATGATGATAAAATAAAACTGCACGAAAAAGAAATCCACCATGAAAACCACAGAGATGTCTTGTTTTAGTGTAGGTCTACAAATCACTGCGACGTTGTTAGGTAGGAAGAGCAGGGTGCACAAGAATGACTTGGACTCCAAGAATGGGAGGATAAAACCACTTCAGACTGCAACAAACCTCAACCTCAATTTTCTCCCCTTCCTCCCCTACTTCCTCCTCCTCCTCTTCACTCTCCTCAAACTAGGAGGGGCAGTGAAAATACAACACACAATAATAAAGTTTGCTGGTTGTTGTAAAAAAAACAAAACAAAACACAACCATATTCAACAAAGTTTTGTTGTTTCAAGATCATTTTGTTGCCTCCATATCCAAAACAAGTGAGTATATGCAGTCATGTGTCATACAACATGCATGCATACACAGTGAACTTGCCTGCCATGCTAGTGTTCTATTGTTGGGCTAGAAAAGACAGGAAAAACATTATTGTGACTTCACTCTCCCAAAAAAAAAAAACTTTTGCATCAGTAGTAACTACTCATTTGGTCAAAAATAAGATATAGTAAGACTTTATGAGATCTCTTATTTTGAAAAAAATATTATGCCATAGTAATGTATTACACATAGAGGATACCTTTGTACTCTCTGCCACAGTTATACCATGACATAGCTCCCTTAGCTCTTCATTAAGCAAACTAGTAAAACAGCCACAGGCTTGTAAAATGTAAAGATGAAAATCATTTTTATTTCCTGTAACAAAGCAGAGAACAGTATCTGTGTTTTCAGGTTCGATGGAGGTTCCACAGGGAATTTTTGGGCTAAAATATTGAACCTAAAGAGCATTAAAAAATTTGGATCTCTTACTAAATTTACCAGCCACCCTGAGAACTTCAGACTGCTTTTTCTTCCTTTAACTGCTTAGTTGTTTTCTCTGTTTCAATCATGGCACATCACCATATGTTTACTTTAACTGAAAGATTGAACTCCACCGAAGTTTCAGGTTCTTTTTATGTGATTTTAAACTTAAGATTTAAAAAAAAAATCCTTTTCGTTTTAATGTAGGTAAGAAAGCAGTGTAAAAAATTTTGAGTTTTATGGATTACAAAATTTTCCTTTTGTTAACAAAAAAAAATCATTTCAATAATCTAAAGATGTACTTCCTTAATTGGTTTTTGTCAAACAGAATCTTAAAGGGGAAAAACAAAGACCTCATTGGTACATCAAGATACCACTGGAGAACAATATTATAAACTCTTCTTCTTCTACTTTTGGTTTTTCCCTTTAGGAATGGCCACAGCGGATAGCAACAATATTATAATCTGTGATCACCAAATAATTTTTTCTCCCTCATCTTTCAACTGAGTTAACAAACTACTTAATTCCCGACAAAAACTCTACCAAGAATTCACATGCAGCATCTTTTCATCGTCACCACATTGTGACATGATGCTTAATTACTCATCTGACTGAGCAACATAATTTGATCTCTTCCTACCACCCTCTCATGTATGAACACATTCAAATCAACCAGGTTCACAAATAATAACACTGAAAGAAAATACAACCCCAATACCATACATCCTACAATAAGGGATTAGCCTTAAAATCACTATTTTATTATGTGATTTAATGAAGTAAAACTGTGAGTCTGAAAAGAAGGCTTCCTGTAAACTTGTAAGAATTTTTGATAGTTCAAATAAATCATCCACTGAGTTTGAAAACAGAAGGTGGGTCTTTATCAAAAGCTGCACAACTGAAGACATTCTTATAAAACTGATTATAAAGCTACTTCTGTAAGGTCACTGCTTATCAAAGTAATTGGACAAGATCAGTAAAGCAGGAGTAACATCTAAAGAGGGGTAGGCTATACGAGACCGAGGATCTACTAGTCTCTAGATGTTTGTTTAAAGTACTTCTAAAGGATCTAATCTGCTAATCGCCACAGTACCCACCACTGCCTTTGCAGCCTCATCTTCAGTTACAGGCTGCTGTCCCAACCAGAGGAAAAGGGGAAAACATAAATAATGTGTTGTACTGCATACCAAAATACTGGTTAAACAACTAAAAGATGTACGTTTATAATGGCAAATATCTGACTGTTAAAGCTCTGCTTTGACTATGATGGACCTACCTCCTCCTCTCCTTCCTCCTCCTCCTCCTCCTCTTCCACCACTTCTTCATCTCTCTTTAATTGTAAAATTATATTAAATCAATTTGTTGAGACTTTAGCAACAGCCACAATCTAACAACATCAAAAATAAGTCACACCACGCTATACTCCAGCAACCTACAAAGTGTGAAAGGGATACAGAGGGAGGTCACCGCTGACAGAGAAGCTATTGATTTTCCTTACTGTAGCCACACTAAAGACACTAACATGGAGTCCATGATTTAATTAAGTCTCTGCTTAAGTGTTCTCCAGCCTATTAAGCAGCACAGAGTCTAATCTCTGTCAGAGCTGATGTAACAGCATCACATCAGACACCAGCACTGCATATAGACCTTTCTAACGACCCTAAAATCCACAGGCTTTGGCTTTACTATGTCCAAATCTAGCTCTAGCAATCGACTTCATTTTGTACACACTAACACTACTATGCAGAACATACCCGTGCTTCCTCTGTTGCAATCTGATATAAGAGAAATGAATACAACTGCTTTTCAAGTAAATACCAACTTTTCATGCTAGAAAAAGAAATGCTTAGTTTTCAGCTTTTTTATTTATTTGTTTATTATTGCATTAAAAGTAGGATACTGGATATTGTCATCCCACCAGTATGATGCCATACCACATTACATTTGTCTTCTCATTCACATCTTTGTCTTTCAACTAACCTGTTTGGCACCCATCGACTCGAACATCTTCTCCAGCTGGATTCTCAGCTGCTGCACATTATTCAGCAGGACACAAGGCTGCGTGAGGACACAGATTACACACACATTAGGAACTCTTTGGTATCTTAAAGTGACTGGAATTATTGCTTTACACACAATCTTTAAAACATAAAAAACATATATTTGCTTTTATTTATGTAACTACTCAACCTTGGAAACAGGTATATATATATATATTTTTTAATGTTGATTGGGTTTATAATATATTATTTGGGATATGAATTTAAAACAGTGGTGTTGACAACTTACAATCTTCTCTTTGTCAATATAAGAAGGGAAATTCTTGGTCAGGATAGCACTGTACTGCAAAAGAACTTTGGCAATAGTCTGTAAAAAATGAAAGGAAAATGGATGGAAGACAAGAGAGAAGAGAAGGCAGAAATGGAAGAGAAACATTTAAACGGACAAAGAAACAACATTTAATTTGAAATAATAAACAGTTTAAAATTTTATTTTTTATTTCTCACAAATCTTTTAACAACTAGACAGAGTGTCCCTTAATGGATTCCTTGGCAAGCAGGAAATCAAACTCCAAAACACCAAACTGTGCAGTGCCTCCACCTCCAGAGAGGAGCATTATGTCAAATTTGATTTAATTTTTTTTTTTGATGAGGAAATACCAATTCCATTTAAAATAAAATAAGTAGTTCTCCAGGTAATGCTTTAGCTGTTTTGTAATTATCCTAATATCTGTAGTATTTCTATTTATTTTATTTTATTTCAATTTATTATCAGTCCTGGAAGTTTAAGATTCAAATCCACAACATTTTTCATGAAACTCCAGCAACTATGAGTTACAAACAAAAGTCAAATCAATATGATATTATTAAGAGTAGGTTTAGGGTTCATCATCC
>JAPZDY010000011.1:4998116-5012501 GCA_029783645.1 Ctenochaetus hawaiiensis
GGTTTTACCTTGGAGAAGCGGCGGCTGTACTGCGCCATGACGGCAGGGTCGGGACATTCCAGTTTCCTGATGATCTCAAAGCTCTGGTTGAGTTGGGTGAAGATGTCCACCACAGAGCAGGAGAACAGGGCATGCTCAGATGTCTGCTGGAACTGAGATGGTGCAGGGTGGGCAAAGGGAACAACAGAAATAAATAATTACATAATATTAAGTTATTAACAATTTTCACAATACCGAAAAGGTTAAAAAATATCTACATGCTATAAAACATCTTTCTGAGTCCATGTGCTGATGTTGTGTGTGTCTTTAAACAAAGACTAGACAGATATATATTAATTTGAGCTTTTTTTAAAAATATGATCTCCTTTACAAAGATAACAACATACGAAAAGTACATTTTAATAAACTTACTCCATCTTTTTTGTCTCTTTCTAGGGCTCCATGCATAAACTCCATGGATACGTCTTCATTTTCTTCCAACCACTGAAGCACAAACTGTAGGAACCATCTACAAATGAAAATAGGTACAATCAGAATCAGAATCTTTTTTTTTTTTTAAGTTCCCAGAAAACTTGATCTGTAATCTGTGACTGAGTGAGTGAAGTCAAAAACACTTACGATGGGTAGTCTGGAACAACACTCTTACAGTTTGGCAGCTCCTTGACATATTCGTTGTAGAGCCACTTGACTTTGAAGTGCAGGTTCATGTAGTCGGTGCTCTTACACAGTCTGTGCTTCTCATGCTCTGAAGACACAAAGATATGAAGAAGACCCTGTGAGCATTGTGGTGATATTTCGCCATAAAGAGATGACCTTATGACCTGATAGTGACACTGCTCATCAAAGTTATTGTAAAAGTCAGTGTTTTTAAGTTTTAAGTGCATATAACATACTGTTTATGCACATAGAAAGTAACTGGGAGATTTTTGCTGAAGCAATTTGTAAAGACTACTTCAAATTTAACCAGGCACTTGAGAATCTTTTTAGTGACCTACTAAAAACTACTACTACTACTCTTAAATAAGAAGTACTCTTAGGTACTGCTTCTGGAGTGAAATCTCATAGGACCCCTTCCATCTCTGAACATATTCCATCACTTTTTAAATTAATCCATGATTGAAAATGAAAGAGCCAGCACTTCTACACTGCAGTATGAGAATGAGATATTTTACGATGATAGTCTCTGTAGGGGACTACAGAGGCTGTGATAAAAGCTGACTGCCTCTGGGGACTGGGGCTTCTGTACAGTGTAGTATAGTGAAGAAAAATCACAGTGAGGCGCCTGGGAGATGTAAGAAGCTTTCCGATCCTGCATAGTTATTATTTGCCTCTTTCACTTCTTCCAGGCCACTTTAACATTTCTTCTCTTTTCAACTTGCCATTTCCATTTCTTAGAATGATACTATATTGAGTTTCTACATGTTTTTTTGCAGAAATCTCAGGAAATGTATATTTACAAGTAATAATATATACTCTATGGTGACTTGTAAATGTTAGCCAAATATTGCATTACCTCAAGTATTCACACATCATTTACACACTGTTTTGTATAGGATGAGGAGAAAGGATGAGGTGATAGTCCAGCAAAAGATATCTGGCTAGAGCGCATTGAAAAATTTAATAAAAACAAACCAGTATGTTTATTTTAAGAAGACTGAAAACCTCCTTTTTAGACCTTGCTGACAATAAAAATAAACCTCCTTTCAAACAATTCATTATGCAGAAATAATCATATCTAATTATGTCTCACAACACAGAAGCTTAGCATTGTATTGAAGAATAATATATTGTGACTCACCTTCCATTGCGTACTTCATGTCTTGAGCAAACAAAGTCCACATGACCTCTGCTGACACCTTACCTACGCTCAGCTCTTGAGGGAATCTGAGAGAGAGGTGACAATTAGACAAAGACCAAACAATAAAACCCATCGTATGCCTGAGAATCAGAAATCCATAGGCTGTGTTCTTAACCTTGGGGACTATAAGCAGTATTGATAAGTCTATGACTTAAGCTAGTCGGAGATGAGTCAAACAGTTCTTGCTATGTGCTTCGACCTTATTAATCACCCCTTATACATCAAGTATTTGGATATATTTGAATACATTAAGTATTTAAAAAAATTGTATCCTATTCAGTTATACATAAACTCCTAACAGGAAACTGTTCCTTACTGGTTGAGCACAGGCGTGTATGAGTTCCTGTCCTCTTCAATGATGGAGACAATGAGCATGATGAGTTTGGGCCAGAAGTCCAAGTTCTTGATGCTTGGCCCCTGTTCCTCCAGTGGGAGCTCTTCCTTGTTCTGGATTGGCAGACAGCACAGTTAAAGACTTGATGAGCACAATCAGAAAAATCTAATTTATGTCTGCTTTCGTAGACATTTAGTCACTGTAATCTGTGGCATTCAGGCTCAAAGTAGTTTTCCTGGCACAGTTACATGATAAATATGTGACTCACTGCGTCAACAGGTTGGTACTGTCTGCTGTACAGCTCATGGCAGTTATTGAAGATGTAGTCGTATGTAGAGTTGAGGCAGGCCTTGACACAGTCCCGCACCACCTGACTGGCTCTGGGTGGAGACTGTAGCTCCTGGACCTGAATACCAGAGGGAGAAGCAGAAACTGGCTTAAATGTCTACAATCATTTAAATTCTGACAAAAGGGTTTTTCCACAATGAACAACACAAAATACTGTGCATCTAATTATCAGTTGATAACTTCATGAAACAAAACGCTTCTAGCTACCTTCATCCTGAAGAAGGTGATGCTAGTGAGAAGGTCCACGGTGGATTTCAAATCCTGCAGGCGATCTTTGTTGCTGGCAGGAAAGTGGTTCTATGAAGGAGAGTTTAAGTTTCCTTTACTCATTTATATAAAATTAATAGCCATTACATACATTTCTTAAATACCAATTGGAGCAGCTTTGAGATCTTCTGCTCCCCTCTCCTGCTTAAGGTTGGAAATATGTTAGCTCTGACAGTTCATACTCGCAGGCAGACATTTTAGTAATCCAAAAACATTAAAACAATATAAGAGAAACTTAGAATAAAACATAAGATGATGAGGTTTCTATGTGAACACTTAGGTGTTATTTGCTTAACATTACATAAGTGGACTCCATGAATTACAGTGCTAGTGGTACAAATAATAAAATTCCTTGCTTTGGTAGAAAAAGGATTAATGTATAACCTTAATGAAAACAAGGTTGTACAGTTAATATACTGAGGAAAATAAATAACGCAGTAGAATAAGTATTGTTAAGACGATATCTTTAGTGTCAAAGTTTTCAGAATGGTATAGTGGTATTTATTTAGTATGTTCAAAATCTTACCCTGTAGGTCGAGAGGTCAATGCGCAAGGAGTTGTGAAGCTGGTCTAAAAGCTTGACAAAGCGTTCTTTCTGTATGGTGAAAGAAAAAAGAAATGATGAAATTTTTACATTATCTACACACACACATACACACACACACACACATATATATGAGTGTGTGCCTGTATGTGTGTGTATTTTTGAGATTGTGAGAGAGAAAGAAAGAGAGATGTTCACGCAGTAATACAAACCCCAAAATTGGAGGCAGCAAAGCGGTCGGAGGCGGACACATTGGTGGAGGCGGTTGTGTGGGCGTAGAAGGCATTGATGTTGGCCAGGAGTGTACTCATCACTGCAGGAACCCCGGGACACATGTACTTAGACGACAGACAGGCAAAGTGCCTGGAAAGCACAAGAAATCTTGATTAAGAAGTGAACTTACACTTACAGAGACATTTCATTCATAGCTGTGCACTTTTTAGGTCAGCCAATGTCCACTAAGAGGTCTTGATTTCACCTAAATATCCCTTTTGGGATTGGTCGATTCACCCTAGATCAACAAAGTGGCATGTTTAGGCTGTAGGATGGCCCTTAAAAGTGTGCTCTTTGTAAACGAGTGGCTCAGCTAGCAGACATCTGGAGGTAGCATTTCATTACACAATGACCAATCATTTCTAAGCTGAATTAGATCTGATTTTTTGTATTTGGAGACAAAGACAACGGCATTGAGAGTCACTACGATATGGAAGCAAAAGGCAGAATAGGAGGGCAAAGAACAAGGGAGGGAGATAAGGATAAAATGATATGAATGTGGACAGTTAAAGAGAGAGAGTTCTGTCTGCTGTGATGTCTCAGACTCACGTCATGGCCTGGTAGATTGACTCAATGCCATAGCGCATGGCAAACTCGTCCACTATTTCCTGAGCCACATCATCAAAGTAGACTTTCCACGCGTCGTCTCCACGAGCTTCTGGGATTTTCACCACACCTTGGCCCAACATATCCGTTGAATGGTGAAACAGGTTCTGGGATAGATAGAAACAGAATAAATGATGTGACAAATGCATCAAAAGATTCCAGCATTTTTTTGTTTTATGCCCGTGAGAAATTTGTACACAATTGTACACTAATAATCCAGGGGGATTTAAAGCCAAATAATAACTACTGGCCAGTTTTTTATTATGATTATGATTAATGTTGGTCGTTCAAATGTCCTGTGGTGTCTGATACTTTACTAATATGGTCCTGAAAACTTAAGGCTCCAATAATATATATTTATGTTCCTTTTTTAAATACATATATATATATATATATATATATATATGTACATTTTTTTCGGTATTTCTGCTTTATTTGATGGTGACAGCCAGAGATAGGAAAGGCAGGGGACTGGGGATTGAGGACTTAAGCTGTATGTTTTTGGATTCTTAGAACAAAGTCGAATTCCCAAGCCATGGCTTCAAAATACCTCATGCAGACAGGTGTACTGCACATGATACGGAGCCACTTTCTCCTCTCCTTTGATCTCCACGCTGATTTGGAGGCGAATGGCACCTGACACAGCTGACTTGTCTGTCCTCTTCTCTGTAATTAAACACAAATACACACAAGTCTTAATTCATAACTCCAATCCAAATCTGTGACACGGATGCACACGAAACCAGGTTTGCTAACACAACAGTAATTACAGACTATTCACATGGCAGTTCTATTGTAGGGAGTTCCGTTTCTACAGTTTGATGGCAGCGCAGAGCCGGCAAAGCTAATTGAAGTCCTCCAGCTGATAGTGAGGGAGACAATGGCAGTGGGCTGTGTGGATCTGTGCCTGATCACCGAAGACACTTGAGCCGCAGCTTCTCTGGAGGTGGAGTGCTCGGCGGCTTAACCCTGCTATTTGCCCTGACAGGCACATCATTAGGGGTAATTTGTACATGTCGGAGGAGCGGTCGATTTCCGACTGGAGTGCTGCTACTTGATAATCACACATCAGGAGGAGAAAGGGGAAGAGTTAGAAGGGAAGGGGAGGGGTGCTTTGGAGCATAAGAAGATAGAGATGGAGAAGAGAAAATGTTTGAAATAGATGGGGCATATTAAATGACTGGTCATTAATTTTAAATTGAATCTTTGAACTCTATAGGAGAATTTAACTTATGTGATCGTAAAAGGATTATTTAACTTAGGTTTTTTATGTCTCCCAGTCAAAGGAAACAGCAGATTCACTGGCACATTTATATTAAGTATCATGCTGTTCAGGGGGATTTTTTTATTTCCACAGTAAAATAAATTTCAGCACTTTAATCAAGAGAAAAACAAGGTATGCTTTAGATGGAAATTAGAGCAATATGACTTTAAAGCAGCATGAAATGGGTTAATCTATCGATTAATCATGTGTGTTTATAGACCAACAGTGAGTCATGTCTGGGTAAGAGCTGTTTGACAACACAGCAGGCAGATCTTAAGAGGAGACAGAAAGTGATAATAGTTAATAATGGGTGAGTAATTTGAAAGTTTGTGTGCATGATGAAAAAATGTCATTAGCGAGAGATTTTATGCTAAAAGATAATCAAATTCATTTGTGCTGTGCAGCTCTAATGACAAATCAGCTCCTGTATACTTGTAGGACAATATTTAGGTCCCATCCCAATTTAAATGTCTTAGCGCCCAATGGAATAGTACAGGGGATTATCATGAAACAAGTTACTTTATCTTGAAATGAGCATGACTGTCAGTAAGCACAAAGGGTCTTCATAGAATAAGCTTGTCACAGAAAGCCAGGGTTTTCATCAGGGAAATTTGGGCCTTGGGGCCACCAATTGGCCTTTGTAAAAAAAAAAAAGAAAAAAAAAGCCTGAGGCAAAAAAGAAGGCGTGGGTAATGAGGTTCAACAAAACCACTGACTGGACTTACTAAAAACAGAACAGAAACACAGACATGTTGTAAGACTGTGTGCCTCATCAGAAACAGATCAATCCCTCTCTTCATTAAGAGAAAGTAATGTTTAATGTATTTCAGGTTGCTGAGGATGATTCTCTTGCAATATCTTAACATTGTGATCTCTTTTTGAGGTTTTGACAGGCAGTTACTCACTGCTACAACACCAAGAGATGAAAATATAAGTGTTACTCTTATTATCTGCAAGAGCAGCAGATATCACATTTTTTATAGCTTATACTTTCTACGTACATACAACATGTCTACATCTCTAAATATAAGCTGCTTCTGCTATTGCCTCTGAATGGGAGTTCTTTTAACTATGTGATTCCTTTAAATCTAGTTTCCTTTAGTCCGCTACATCTAAAAATACACACATAAATCAGACCAAATTTCATTCCTGTCTTGGTACGCATACCATATACTTCTTCCTGTATGTCCATTACCAAGAAGGCATACTTACCAAGGTTATACCAGACGTCCATTTCTCCGCTCAGTGTCCGAACTTCAATTATACTCTGGCCCAGGAAATCATCAGATTCTCTCTTGAGACGTTGCTTCACCCTCGACTTGATGTCATCATCCTCATCCCACACGCGCACTTTAATTCGGTCTGATGAATTGTGGCACTCACTAGTGAAAAACAAGAAATGAATAAAAAAACAAAACACAAACTAATGGATAATACAATGTGTAATCCTATTTTTATACAAAAAAAATAGAGTTGTTTGTGTTAATGAGGAACAAGCGTGAAAGCAATGTGTGATCCTGTTTTGAAGAGTTAAAACTTCAGACTTTGAAAAAGGCGAGCGTATGCAATTCAGTTATACACACACACACACTCTTACTATTAAAAGAAAATTGCAGAGGAAGTGTTTTTATATGTTTTGTTGACTTACAAGTGGTACTTCTCGTCCCAGACAGGATTGAGGTTGCCATAAATGGTCTTTGTTCTCTTCTTGGTCTTGCCCACCTGAACAGTAACATATGGATCGCTGGATCCTGTCTTGTCCTTTGCCTGAAGTCCTTGGGCACAAACAACTACCACAAGGATGGAGAAAAAAAAAGAAACATAATGAGCATTGATGCTTAGGAGTAAACTTCAAAGTTATGTTTGAAGTTATCACTTTTTTGGTCAATGTTTTTTATGTGGTTTTATGTGGGTCACCTGTGATGGTGATCTTGGCTGACCATTTTGAGGTGCCATCCAGAACGCTTTGCTTGATGGTCTTCATCTGCTGTGCATGGATGGCTTTGCTGATGATGAACACTTCTCTGATAAGTTCAAATATTTCTGGTTTGTTCCTTTCCCTGATCTTCATCCTGTCCTTCATGGCCATGATAATATTCTGAGTCCGGTCTTCAGCTCCATGCTTAGAGCTCTTCTCTGCGGCACCTAAAAAATAAAGAAAAATGTGTACAGTTCATAAATTGTTGTCTCACTGGTAGCAGTGCATGTGAAAAATTATCTGAAGTATTAACATTTTCTTGCACATTTTGTCACACATTCTCTGGCCAGTACTCACGCTGAAGACAGTCAGCATTCAGCAGCTCCTGGCACTTCTCATGGCATTTGACCCCACACTCAGAGCATCGCATTCCTTGGCGGGCTATTCCCCACAGCAGCCCCTCACACTCATAGCAGTATGTGGGTGTGGTGGCAGTCCACACCTCAAAATTATGTGGTGTAGTGCAGGATATGGGGTAGATAAGAGCTTGCAGGGTCTTCTTGTACACATGGTTTTTCTGCAGAGGGGAAATTTTTCTTTTTAAATGTATGGAATCCTTGGTTCAATTTTGAAAACAGGGCACTGGGTAACTTACAACATCTAGAGCACCACAATTAAAACTGCTCAATTTGTTGAGACACTAAGGAACTCTAAGAGCATTGAATTTTAAAATTCTAATCTCTCTTTTTGTGTAGGGAACCAAAAATAATATTATTCTATAATGAAGGCAGAGAAAATTTAATGTATTATACTCACCAGCTCTTCATCTTTGATTGAGGACCGTGCAGCCAAGGCAGATGCAATCCCAGCCTTCCTGGCTTGGACAAGGGACTGAACAACAGGTAACAAAGAACATTTTGGCTATATTAGCATTTGTTGAATGTGTATACAACCCACAACCAAGCACACCTTAAAACATTATGTTAACTGTGGTTAAAAGGTGGCCCAGGTGTTTATGAGAAAGTGGTGAGTAGGGTTAATTCTTACTGGATCAGAAAACCCATGTGAGTATTTCTAAGCAACTAAAGGAGAGGAGGATACTAAATGGGATAAAGTTATACCAGTGCCAACCCTGGAAATTTATTAAAATAAAAAAACAAACAAAAAACAAAAAAAAAAAACTTTTGTTAGTGTTAGTTTATCATACCCCTTACTTTAAGTTTTTGTCTCTAAATTGTTAGGTAAGTAAGGAAAAATACAAACCAAAAGGTGGGAAAGTGATTTTATATTTTAATGATATCAAGTAGGAAGGAAAGCTACCCATTACCTAAAAGATGCATGCACATATTTTCATTGGTGTTGAACAAGCAGTTTGGAATGGAAGCGATCAACATGCTAGAAACAAAAATGTTTGAGGCAACTACTGTTTCATTTGTCCTACTTGATATTTAGTACTTTATAAAAGGGAATGGCAACTGGGTTCTATTAACTTACCATAGCCTGACCAAGCAGAGTGAATGCATTCAAGAGAGTTGTGGGGAATAGTTTTGGGTTTAAGAGAGGAGGGAGAGAGAAATTAGCAATCTGGTTTCATATTTGTCTCCTTTTGTTGATAACAATCTCAACCCAAGTTCAGCTCAAAGGTAAAACAATATATTTGTGACTTTGGCGGCTTCACATATAGAAAAAAAATGGCAATCAAAAAAGGCAGACTGCTACAAACAGGATGACATATCACATACAGTATAAACTGTAAAAGAATGACTGAAGTTATGGTTAATACTGACCACATCGCTGACCAGGGGAATAGGCTTCTTTTTACGCAGATCTGGCATGCTGTCAATTCCATACAGACCAGATCCACTATGTACCGAAAGAAACAAAAAAAACAAAAACAAACAGCTTTCATTACTGCACAGCATAGCATTCTCACTGTAATCATAATATGGTACATAACTCTAGTCAGGTTAGTATTAAAGTGCTCATTTTAATTTCTAAAAATATATACTTAAAATCCCCTTGAACAAACAAAATATAGGTTTTGACTATATTTAACTTACCCTGGTTTGACCCAGGCCTGTCTAACATTGGGTTCTTCATCTCGAACCTAGAAGATTTCAAATATGAGAATTTAGGCCAAGGGCCAATTAAAGCTTATAAACATATACATATCATAAGAGGAGGGAAGTAACAAAAAGCTGTTAATGGTTGAGTTTCACCTCTCTAATGTAACACATTATGCAAAGTCAAATAAAAAAATAATGATGATCACTTTAAAACATAGGATAAAAAAATGTCCCTTTAATTATTAACAACAACAACAAAAAATTCTAATGGTGGACCAACCATAAGCAGATACAAAACCATACAGGTCTATTTCATAGGTCAACATGCAAGTAAAGTCTGTTTAAAAAAACTTTAAAAAAGTTTAAAAACTTTTTTGGCCACAGATAACAGATAACTAAAATGACAACCCAGATAACTCATAAATAAATAAATAAAGGATAAAAAGCACCAAAATTGTAACTGAGAGACTACACATGTACACAAGTTCTTTTGCTTCTTCCTTAAGGGTAAAGTCTTTCATCAGTGTCTGCATATCCATTTGAAAAACTTCTTGGGAAAACACAGAACAGCTAAAAAGAGCTCGAGAATTGTAATCTCAAGCTACAACAAATAAAACCAACAATTAAGTATTTATTATAAGAAATAAGTGAAGTAAATGAATCAAACTCCTTCTCTAGAATTGCAAGATGAAGGTTTCAATAAATATTACATATCTGTTTAGATGATAATCTGTATGGTTTGCATAGTGCATTATGCTTTGGAGAGTACACAAGTGTCCTTTGGCAAGGACAAGTAATGGAGAACAATACCAATACAATTATTCGACAACCAGAGAAAATAAACAACTGTAGCTTAAATATGGAGCTATGGTAATGTAGGCAACCTGGTCATCTTCTCTCCCAAACTCTGCAAAGAAAAATAAAAGACAGAAAAATTAAAATGTTTGTAGTAGCTGTACTTGGGAAACTTTGAGCATACTTTAAAGATAGGGATTTTTTTAATCAATCAGGTAAATATTCTCAAATCGACTCGTGTTTCTAAACTCTATCTGTATAATACTATCTATTTTTTTTTCTCAGCACTATACTGTAAATGTAAATTTTATTTGATCATTACAAACTTTAAGGTGATTTTTTTTTGCTGATACTTCTGAGCTTGCTAGTGATTAAAGCCAAAGAAAATTATCCTTAGATATACCTGGGATAAACTCATCTTGAGACTGGGATCCCTGTGATCCTTGAGAGCCATGGGAACCCTGGGACCCCTGTGCAGATTTTGACAGTCTATGACGGGTTTGCCTCTTTTCCCTCAGAATGCGCTGGAAATTAGCTATACGCGCTTTGTGATTTGCATCTGTAGGCTTCCCTTGGTTAACCTCATCAAGAATGTGGCTTTCCTTAATTGGACTTAACCAAACCTCATCTGTACTGAGAACTGGACCCAGTGGACCTTCATCCTGTCTTGCTGAACAATGATCTGGTGTTAGGTCAAGATTTGACAGTTCACCATCTGTTGGACATTCTCCTCTGCTCTGTGAAATCCCTTCAGAGAGATAGTCAGTTGGGGTGCTGGGAGAGTGACTTGCTTCATGGGGGGATGCTTGTAGAGAGCATGGGAGGTTTTCATGCGTCTCACAATAATCCACATCCATCAAAGCTTCACAATCTTCCCTGGGGGTACCAATTTGACTGTAATTTTCTGTCAGGCTAACTTCTCCCTCAGTACACACTGTACTGCTCAGCATTTGTACGCTGGTCTGTTTGATAGGGGATGAAGACGCCTCAGACTCAGTATCATCTTTCACACTTTCAGGGTTGGATCCTTCCAACTTTTTGAGAGCCCCTTTTAGAGCTGACCTGAAACTAAGTACAGCCTTGCTAAAAGTTGTTACATCAAAACCCACAGTGGGAGTCTTGGCACTATCAGATTCTATTTCAAAAGACTCCTGTGACAAAGTTTCTCCTGTTTCATCCTTGGAAATGCTGTGATCCGTCCATTCCCTGTCTAAACTGTCAGCAGACCCGAGATCAAGAGTGTCACCAGAGGATGGACAGTCATCGCACCGTGAATGTGACTCTAGGTAACCATCATCACAGTCTGTCAACAGCACAGTGGAGCAACTCAGACTTCTGGAGGGCCCACTGCTTAGTTCATTTGCACAAGCATCCATGGTGTGATAACCAGAACTACGTGAGTATGGGCAGTTTGCAGAACAGTCGCATTCCAAGTTTTCTTCCTCAGTTTGTACTTTGCTGGGCCTCCAGTCCACCATACTGGAGGAACTAGAGGGAGAATTGTAATTGTGTCCAAACAACAATGAGAGATGCTCAGAGCTGTTGTGTGAAGAATGACCTGGTGTGCTGCTCTGTGTCTCTTCTGTGGCACACCTGTCCCAATTATCTGGACAATTCTCTAGCTCTTCTGCACTGTTTGCACAGGAACAGATGTCCTCTTCACTCCAAAACCCTTCCCCACTTGTACTATGTTTCATATCAGCAGTAGTCCACCTGTCATCCTCTGTGTCAGCAGAGAGAAAACCTGCTTCGGGGCAGTTGGAACTTTGACATGATGACAAAGAGCTAGTGCTTTGGTAGCCATGGTTATGATGGAGTTCCATGTAGCAAGGGTCAGATTTTCCAGGGCCTAATATGTCCATGTTTGAATTCTGCCTTGAAATGTCTTGGTCTGTTTGCTGGCCTGACTCAAAAGTGACTCTATTAACATGCCATTGTTCGGGTGATCTGTTTGATGGTATACATCCTGAATAAGGAGATGTTATGGCGTTCTGTCTACCCAAGCTTCCTCGCCTCATCTGAGGTGTTTGAGAAACAGGACTGGGATGAGGTGCAGCTGAAGCCCCAGAGTACAGTTCACCTATTTCACTTAGCACTGCGTCAACACAACAAGATACTTCATCTACTGAACCTCGCACATATGTTAGATAGTGCCTCAGGTCAGAAATTTCCTCCTGGATTTTGTTGATGCCTTTCAGCTCTTTTAGTATATGTTCCACTATGTTACTAGAGCCTTGCCCTTCCTCATCATCCTCATCCTCCACCTCCTCTTTCTCTTCTTCATTTCTGATTCTTTTGGTGTACCTGGGAAAAGTGTCCCCTACAACCCCAATACCATCCTGGCAATCAGAACTTCTGTTTTCCCCAGATGGGATGAGATCAGCTTTGATGCAGGTTGTGTCCACTGATGACAAATCATGAATGGAGTTATCTTCAGGCTCCTGCAGACATTTCTGCAGCTTTCTGTGCAGGCTTTGCCTGACTTTGGGGCTCTGTGTTTTCTTCTTCTGCAGGTCATCCCTCTTGGGTGAAAGTGAAAGTAGCTCTGATTTGCAGGGTTCATCCTGTTCACTAAGGTGTCCTCTGGGGAACATCCCTGAGAAGCAGCACTCTTGATCAGCTATTCCCACACATGGACAAGGCACTGCCTCAGTGACTTAAGGTGTTGAAAGCAAAAGCCAACAGTTTAAACTTCACCATCAGTGTTTCTTCATCATAACTGACAGGAAAAGTAAAACCAAATTAAGTCAGTTTGTTTACAAAGCAGTGAACATTTCAAGCACTGATCTGCATATTTTATAAATCAGTTAGTTGACTTTAGGAATGAAATTTTAAGTTCAGTTGGTGTTAAGTTTTGCTATACCAGCATTTTGCTATGTTTATGGTATAATATAGCAATAGTAGAAATTTTTGGGGGTAAAAGAAGTTCTGACATCAATGCCATTTCTTTTGAATTAACTGAAATTCGATTGATATGACCAACAGATCAGACAGTTAAGAGAGAAAAAGAGAATAATTTTAACTTCTGAAACAATTACTATTAAAACACCATACTTATTTACTATATACTGTATGTACTTGTTTCATATAACTGCAAAGGATGCTACTCTACTTAGAGATAAAACACTTGTAAATATTAAAGCGCATGTAAAATCTTAGACTGGTATTGGAGGTCACTAACCACATGACTCACGTGAAAAGTTATATAGACAGTGTTGCTCTGACTGACTCTTAGTCAGAGTAGCAACTTGCAGGATGAATGTCATGCAGCTGCTTAGATCTGTGTAATTAGCAAGCTTTGGAAAGGCAGCTCGGTAATTAGATGACAGGTCAATTCTCTACTTGAAGGCCATGTCATTCTTTTACACCCATGCCAGCTGCATGGTGTGATAGCTTAAACTATTGTAGACAATGTACACACTAAAAAGGATTACAGAATACACCAAAACATTAATCAAAAATTACGAAAATATTTGTTATATTTTCAAAGAGAATATTAAATTTATTTTTTCTTCTTTCTTGATTTTTTTGTTGTTTTTAAATCTGTACCTAGAAACTACACTACTACTAACACAGATTTAGAAAGATGCATGCTAATTTAAACATATTTTTCTTCACTGTTAAAATTCACAAGTTGTCCACTATCATTATGAAAAATAGTTTTCTGAGTTAACAAAATATGATTCTTTAACTATGATGTGCATTAACTTGTGTTTTTAAAGACTGATTACCTTTTCCATATAGTAAAGGATTCCAAAGTGTATAGCTGCCCACTAAATTATTCCATCTCTGCACTGGAGGTCTTCAATAAGTACTTGAGCAGCGAAGGTGTGCGTTAGCTTGATAAGGGTTCCATAGGCAGAAAAGTATAATCAAGTCCATGAGAATATTTTTTTTCTATCACAACTTATTTTTGGAGTAAGCTGATGATCATATCAGCTAAATAGAATCAAGTTCATGTTAAATTCACTGGGAGTATTATGTTTTACATTAAAATTTCATTCCTACATGTTCTGTCACTACTGATGAATTTATGAAATATGCTTCAAAATATTATGGACAGGAACATCTAGCTCACACAAAGACCAACTGACAAATTGAAAAAAGATTAA
>JAPZDY010000011.1:5025085-5035134 GCA_029783645.1 Ctenochaetus hawaiiensis
AGTTTCAGAAGGTGCTACATTTTGTGGTATATTTTCTGTTGATGAAAACTTCAATAGGCCTGAGAGAAGGCCCCCCATCTGTGGAACTGAAGTATGCTGTTGCATGGGGGGTTGATGAGGAAACTGTGGGGAATTACTGGTCCTAGATGGTTGATTGTTATGTGTAGTCTGCTGTGGCAAACTGCCAGATGGGTCACTTGTAGAGCCTAATTTAAGAAGTCCTGATATCAGTCCTCCTTGTTTGGGATGATCTGAGCCCAAATTAAATTTTTGCTCAGTCGAGCTTCCTTTAAAAAGACCTGTCAAAAAGTTTTGTGATTCGGGCTGACTGGGAGTTTGATGTTGCATTCCATGAGCTGTTGTTGGTTTCTGATTTGACATATGTTGTACATGTGCTCCAGAGGGTACGCTGATGTTTTGAGATTGCTGATTACTCGTAAAATTCTGGCTTAAACCAGAGGGATAAGGTGTAGGGTTAAATATGCTGGAAAGCCATCCTTTCTCATTGTTTTCCTGGGGCACAGCAGAATTTTGTGTCATGGTCATAGAGGTTGCTGAGGTTGAATCATGATGAGATTGCACAGGATTCTTTGTGTTCATGGAGGCACTAGCATCTTCATTGGATGTAAACTTTAAAAGACCAGAGAGCATGCCTCCCTCTGCTTTGGGGTGTTGCTGAGAGGAGCAATTTTCAGAGAAAAAAGGCAGTTTAGGCTTACTACTCAGTGATACATCCTCCTCAGGTTTCTTTAGTTTGGGATCCTCTGTGGACCTAAACACTGGATAAACTGTCAAAGGTGGAACTCCTTGAGGTGGAACTGGAGCAGCAGATGTGGCAAATAAACTTAATGACTTCTTCAGTGGACTAAAAAATCCAGTTTTTGTTGATTGAGTTTGGCCACTCGGACTTACTGGCCTTGGAACAGGCACGCTTTCTTGTTTGTATATCATCTGGTTTTGTCCATCACAAATATTTTCACCTCGGTTCTGTCCCAGATGTTTCTCTTGTGATGGATTTCTTATATTTTCCGACTTTCTATACATGTCTGCTGCCATCTGCTTACCTTGATAAGTGAATTTTTCATCCCAGTCCTTATCCCTCTGTACAAAGCCTGCACAGTTCTTTGACTCTGGAGCCTCTTTGTATTCAGCTGAGTTCTTGTGATCTCCTGTTGAAAAAAGTTTTAAAGGATTCAATTTCCCCAAGACTGAGTCTCCTGAAGGGCATTGAGGTTTAGTTGTAAATTCAGGTACATATTCATTTGAACTTGTTTCATTTTGACTCCCTGTATGAGTTTTTCTCTCTCGATTAACACTGGGTGTCTTGACATCACTTGGTGGCTGAAAAGGCAAAGAAGTGAATGATTTTTCTGAAGAATTTTCTACTGGAGACACAACAGCTACAGGAGCAGAGCTATTTGATTTAGGAATAAGGGATAACAGTTTTGTTAGTCCAGATTTTGAAGCTTGTGAATATGGTTCTTGTGGAGATGGGACAGGCTGTTTGGGACCTCCTCCAACTCTGTCGGTGAGAGAACTAAATAATGAGTTCATGGCATTTTTTACACCCAAAATTCTCTGGTCAGAAGTTTGTGATCCTGTTTCTTCTCTACAATCCTTCGATGAACTATTCTGGTCCTCTCCAAAAGAATTGGTTCCATTGCTACCCTGAGATGATAGTCTAGATTTGCTCGATTTAGGAAGAGAACCATACTTGCTAATTTCCTCCTCTTTTTCAGCCAGGTATTCAGAAACTGTTTCAACCAGGCATTGGAGCTCATCCATAGGATCAACATATTCTTCACTTGGTTCCTCTACAGGAGAGAGCATTGTGTCTGTAGCCCAGCCTCCACTTTTAGCTTTTCCACACCTCTTCTCTTGAAGACACTGAGAGTTTTCTATGTGACCCTCACAAGAGAAAGAATACCTGTCTTTGTTATGTCTTGTGTTCCTTTGAGGAAAGTGGTCAACTGTAAAGGCAATGTCATCAATATCCTCCTCTGCATCTAAGGAGTACTGCAAATCTTCAGAGCTCTCAAAATCAAAATCAAAACGAGCCCTCATTCTGGCATCTTGCTCCTTTTTATATGCCACATAGTTCTCTAAAGTGTTGTCTAGCTCATTCTTGGCCCACATCCTTGTCTTGTAAAGAAGCCCATTCTTGTATGGCCTCAGGCATGATGTCATACGCTCCTCCTCTTCTTGCATCTCTGCTACCCGCTGCATAAAAACCTCCCCCCTCTTTTCACGGAGCAGTGCAAGGTCAGAAAGAGAGGATTCTTCTCTCATTTTGTCTTCCATTGTGCTGAGCAACCCTCCTGGGTCCCTTATCTTTTTTTTTCGCCGCCGATCAATAGTGTCATAGCCTTCAGGGTAGGTGGCAGGCAGACAACCACTATGATGAGCACTTTGACGGACAGAGGTGTATGATGGCTCAGGGTAGGGTCTTCCCATTCGAAGGATAATGTTGTCCTCCTCATCATCTAAGAAGTCACTCAACTGAGGCTTGCCCTGCCCTTTATATTTATTTTCCCAATCTTCAAACCCCATGCCAGAATCAACAGGTATGATTCTGACCCTTCCTTTCTGGTTTAATGATCTAATTTATAATAAAGAACAAAGGGATGGGAAAGGATACAGGGACAGAAAAGAGGAAGCAAACACACAATAAGAAAAAATGCAAGCAAAAGTTAAGCAATATGGTAAATAGAGAAAATTAAGATGAAAATTAAGATGGTAAATAAAGAAATTAAGATGAAAGATTTCATACAAATGAGGGCACTCGATAATGTTAATCAGCTTAGTAATCAATCCCATAACATTAAAAAATTCTTCACAGATAATAAGCTAAAACTTATACATAGAAGTTTTTATTTTCTTGTAAGATATAAGAATGATGTTGTTAATTCCCTTTGGAAAGCTAAGATACTCAGAAAACAAACAAAATACAGATATTGTATGCAAAAAACAATGTTAGCCATCTTAGTTATCAGTCGTGCGTGGGTATTGAATCTGTATGTTTGCAAGTGCAAGCATGTGTGTGCCAATGTCTGCAAGTGTCTCTGTGAATTTAGGTCTTTGTAAATCCCTATAGCAACAGTGGTGCTTATCAGCACTCAACAGTCTGCAGCAGTATTCATGAGAAATGCATTTTAATCACCACCATATGGCGTACACTGAGCACGTTTCTAATTACTAAGGAAAAGCGTGCGTATGTCAGTGACCTATTTCCTCACTGTGTGACAGAGGGATTCCTTCTGTAATATGGCTAAACCAAGTACAGAATTTTAAACTACCAGGAACTTTAACTACCACAACAGACCCTCAAGACAAAAAGAAACATGAACAATAAGCTTTCCCTTGGCTGCAGTTCCATTTGTTTTCTGATATAGTATTATCCGGATCAACACAGTATCAGTCAACACAGGCAGATTTGCAGCAGTCTCACTTGTACATATATCCCATGACAATCCGAAAGTGCACAAAACAGATTCCATGAAAGACACTGTTTATCTTATTTTATCTTATGGACTGAAATCACCCTTAAAATAGCTGTGTAGTAGTGGTAATACTACTATTACTACTGCAACAACAACAATAATAATTATAATATTAATAATAATGATAATAATAAGGCTGAATGAACATTTACCAGTGCAATGGCACAAAAGACTGCCAGGTCACAGACAAAGAGAAAAATCAGAATTAAAGAAAAAAAAAATTAAGATGCACAATAATAAATTACACTATAAATCTGAAATTGGGTGTCTGGCTATACATTATCAAAAAAATGAGATAAAAAAATTAAGAAATTGGTGAGATAATTTAATGCAATCAGTGCAAATGCCCTGCAACATATCTAACCTTTGCTGAATTTGTAATTTTCATTCAAAGGTGTTTATTCATCTAGATTCAGCTATTTTTTTGAGGTCACAGTTTGGGTTTACGTTGTACCGGTTTACATTTATGTCAAATCTTTTGTCCCCCTTGCGAATGTAAATGGGCTGAGCAAACAAACAAACATGCATATTCTGCTACTGTGCATATAACGGCACAAAACTGAATGATCAATTTCATAATAACCTGCCCATATCTGAGTGAATGTATGAAAAGGAGACTGTTTCCTCCAGAGTGACTGAGCAAGTGACACTTTAATTAGGCGACTATGTGCATAGTCTGTCTACCTCGTTCCCCTCTGCTCCCTGTAGTCCAGTTCAAAACTGTGGATTGAGTCAGTGCAGGAGTCTGGGTGGTGCTGCTGCCGGGGCCCCATGGGATACTGGTGCATTGAGGAGTTGGGCTGAGCTGTTGTGTGGTAACGTGGAGGCAGGCTGTTACTTGTCTCACTGCGGTAGTCACTATCCCGGTCATCTACAGCGCTGTCCTGGTCATCCAGAGCTGCAACAGGATGAATAAATAAAAGTAAATAAATTAGTCTTTCCTTAACATTAGTAAATGTGTTTCAAGTGACAGCGAGCATTTTCATAAAATCCTTGCTTATAATTAACCCATGTTAAAGCTGAGGATGCCTCCAGGTAAGGTTCTGCCTATGTATGGACAGAACTGTCAAGAGCTAAAAAATAAAGAAGTAAATGCCAGGTTAATAGGGAGGTTTAGAGCAAATGTCATGCACTTTTTGCTGTGTCCCCTTATACATGCAAGTTCTCCTGCTAAATTTAAGACAGTGAGTAGCTCTATCTGTGGTTTCCTGTAAAGACTGTTGTTATATCGGCAGTGCATGGAGAGATACAGAATATATGGCTTAAGCTGCAACTGAATATAACTTTTTTTTTTTATATTGTATAGATTTCACAAATTATTAAATAGTGTTGGTAGCACAGTTCAGGTTCTATCAAAGTTCTAAAGATCAGTGTTGTGTCATGAGAAGAGCACCTGCATGAAACACTTTTTTAAATTTATTTATTATCACATTGATATAGTTTAGTAAAGACTGCCACCTATTAGTTTAATAAGAAACTGCAATTTACATTCACATCAAGAGTTTATAAGGTCCTCTGTTATGTTTCAGACTGTTAAATAAATTTCAGAAATTTATACAAATAATTTAATTGGTGATGCTCATAAATTTTAACATATTAGATCATCATGTATTATTAAATAAATTTAAAAAAGGAGTCTTCCACAAGGAATTGTGTGGAGCAAAATTCAGGGAAAGAGAACAAAAATATCTGTATTTTTAATGAGGTATCCTGATTCTTCTTTCTGGTATACATGCTAAAGTAATAATTTAACAAGAGGTACACATTGGTTATGAATATAATATGAAATAGCATATATACTAAATGGGTAAATAGGTGAACGGCAGGAGCAGGAAAGGAGGTAAGAAGCCAAAGGCGATTAAGGAAAACATTAAAAAAGCTGCAAGAGTAAAATGCATGAAAACTCTAAAGATTACATGGCATTGGGATATCTGGGCATTAGGGCATGCAGAGGGCACTGAGGATTGGCCAGGGGAAGAATTTTAATTAAAGTTTATTTTACATACTCAGTGGGTCAGCCCATCCGAAATAGTTGCCTGGTAAAAGTGCAGAAGTGAGTGAGAGGTACTGTCAGAGGAGGTGTAAAAAAACAAAAAAGTGCCTGTGCTCTAATATTTGGAGGACAATCAGTGTTTTTTAGAGTGGAAAACAAACTGACAGACTTTCACAACAATGAGAATATTTTTTACTCATCTGAGTTCAGTTTCTGACAATATACAAATAATTTGAAATGTGTAGTCTTTATTTTAAACTCTAATTAAGAGAATTCAACTGCTAGAAAGTTAAATGAAGCCTGAATATCAAGCCTAATAAGCCTAATATCAAAGCCTGAAAATGAAAAAGTGGAGAATTAGCTCCATCTAGAGGCTAACAGCACAATTTGCAGGCATACTCACAGCACTGGGAAGGTGCAAATGGCAGTGGGCGACTCTGCATGTCATCCTTAAGAGGGTACTACAGATGAAAAAGATTGAAAACCAGTAGGCATTAGGTGCAAGTTTCAAATGTTATGTCGTTATTATTAATACCATAACTAGCGAGCATGACTCCATCAGCATAAACAAAATAATAAATATAACAGCTTTGTGTAATTAAATGGAAGAAAAATGCAAATGCATATTTTTACAAAACCAAAGATAAGAGTCACTCTACTCTCTTAACTCTGAAACAGTAATATTTATACCATCAAGACATACACTCTGCTATTCATCACAAAACACTGATACATTGATATTCCTTCAAACAAAGTAATGAAATCTTGTTAAAGGGCACTTTACCTCATCAAGTCCCATGGTATTGATGCGTTCCAACTGGCCTGTCCAGTACTGTGCTTCATCCTCTGGGATGTCTGGCATCAAAAATTTGTACACAACAGACAAACATGAATGTAAACCTGTGTTTGAAGCTAACATCATTTTCCTTCTGATGTGAAGCATCGAATGCCAGGACGCCATCATAACACATTTATGCCTGTTTAATTTCTCATGATCTTCCCATGGACGAGGAAATGAAAATAGTTAGCAGTGGCCACAAACTGTTCAGGGACCAGAAATGTCACTGACATTTTCCATTTTTCATTACAATGACAGCAATCCAACATCTAAAAATGCTACAGATGAGTCACAACATTTACATACAAGACAGTTTTTAAAAAGTTTTACAACTTGCAGTTTCTAACACAAAATAAAAAAGGAGATGCTAGCACCCAGACTAATAAATAGAAAATTAGAAAAATTAAAAGAGGCCAAAGGCACAATCTAATACAGCTACATATATGGGAGTGGGGAGGGGTTGTTATTAAATCATTCAAATCCAAAAAAGCCAAAACAACTGATGTATCCATAAAAAGGTTGTCATTACTGTAGTTGTTACTATTCATTAACAGCATTGTCCCATATACATAAATAAATAAACAAACAAATAGGTATCAAATCAGGTGCCCTTTCCATCACCACTTTTTCAGATAGAACTGTGCTGTTCTGCAGACAGATGCACATTAAAGGCCACACACACAAAGGCCAAGGCTTCAAAGACACGCCAACCCACGGCTTTAATGAATGGCTCTGGTGGCACAGAGAGTCATGATGGCCCCCTGCAACCTTGAAAGGTTTCCTCTTAAAACACAGAAAGGGGCTCTTTCTGAATCAGAGGACAGACACCATATTTTAACTTTGATGCCTTTTGATCACAGGGCTCGGGCCCTAAATGCAACACTGGTAATAAAAATACTCTAGGTAGAACTCCAGTGGGAAAACAGAGGAAATTTAACCCTCCAACCTTGAAGAGCTTTGAATTCTCTTCTTGGAAAAATTAAATTAGATCAAATTCAGTGACATTCATCAATAACACTGAGTAAGGTGTAGAGAGTGGTTTGTCACTATTTACACGGAAAACATTAAAGCTCTTCTTGAACATTAGTTTTTTACATTGAACCTTATTACAAATGCAAACATCTCTGAGGAATAATCCAGAAAACAGTAAGTGAGTATGTGGTTTATTGAACTCAACAGAGTCATACTTCTTTTTTTTCCTTTTTTTAATTTCAGTTATAATACAATATAAACTCATTCTTAATGGTATCTTAATCCTGTTGGCCATGATGGAACAACCTGGATAAGACAAAATTATATTTGCTGAACTTAAGCTAATAAAGTAGGATCTGTCATTGATGAGTCAGTGCCCCCAATTTAAGCAGCACGCAAACTCCTCTTCCTCAGAGGAATCAGATAGAGGACATTAGACAGTAAGATAAATGCTGAAGATAATCAAAGAGAGTCCTGTTTCCTGTCATTAGTTTTAGTTTTTTTTTTTTAACGCAAGTGTCCTTCATTTTATGCAATGTTATGTATTAAGGTAGATGTTACTTAACACTTTAGCCATGTCGAGTTTGTTGTTAGTAAACTCATATATTTTCATTTTTTTATTTAAAATGAAAGATCAGTGTAAGTTCTTCTTACATAAGTCTACAGGACATGAAGGCATCCATTTTCTGCATGGTGCCCCCGGCTGGATAGTCTCTCTTTTTTTTTTTCTGTCTGTGTGGCCTTATAAACAGACTGCTGACATTTTGGCAGGAAACATGTGAGGCCCTTGTGTAACTCAGTGGATGGTCGTTTGATTTGCCCCAAGGTAACCGGAATCACTTATGTACTCCCGACATCACCAATGTGCCCACTTAAATCAGAGCAGGTACTTGAGATGATAGCACTGGGAAATGTCTTACGTAAGTACCTGAACTCTCAAAAAGTGTTGTTCATTGCATCATTCTTAAGGTTTAACATGCAGCCGAAATAAAAAGCAAATGCAAAAAAAGGAAGATTGGCAACACAGATATCTCACCAAAAGGGAGCTCAAAGCGAGTATCCAGGAGCACTCGATGGGGTGTTGGGTTCTTGGTGCCATATATCTCATCTGCCTTCATCAGGACCTCGGCATCCAGAAAGATCCAGTCCCCCGAGCCCTCCTGCAATTGGTAATGCATATCGATGTTTACATTGGTACACAAATGAACTTTCTTCGTGTCTATTCTATGACATTAGTATCACTTTTTTTTAGTACTACACCTTAGGTAGTCTTGTAAATGTAAAAACAAAACTTGCACAACTTGCAGCTTTAATATTTCCAAGCTATAAAATAATATAGCCAAACTGTCTGAATGTCTATGGAGTAAAATACTGTAGATTTTTAAAAACTGAAAAAAATACTTATGTCAGTGAGGCAATTTAAAACATCTGTTTTTTATTTTATTTTGTATCTATTTATTTAGCTATTTATTTTTTCAAAATAAGTACAGAGTGTTCTGCAATATAACCCTCCTCACTGCATTTTTTTTCTTTTTTCTGGACTATATGCTGAGTGTCCACGTGCATATTCCAACCTCCTCAGATTGCTGGATACTCTTTAAAGGAATCCAAGCTGTCCCCACCATGGTGTCCCAAATGAGGCCTTTGTTCCACACCTCAACAATGAGGCCGAGGTCCAGCCGGTTGATTTCACTGAGGAAAAAGGCAGTGGTCAAGTATGAAGTTATTTTAAGCTTTGCTAAAAATCCTGCCCTTACAGTGTGGTAAATGTGAGCGAATAAAAGAACCAAACAATCGCTGTTTAGTTAAAGGCTTTGTTATCAAGTATTGTAAAAAGTGCAAAAATTTTCCTTTTCATTCAATGAACCAAAATTTCTACATAATTACTGCCAGGCTCAACCTACGGCTGAAAAGGCTAATAAGTATTTTTTTTTTGTGTATTAGCTGTCATAATCCATTCAAGCCCTGTTTTGTCATGCAACATGCTATTCAAAGGGCTGAAAACAGCTTGATGACGGCAGAAAATGGCATATCCAATTTGAAAGGGGCCGCTGTGATGACGGTATTTGCATATTCTCATCTGTTGCCGTTTACTACTATCAACAGACTGAACAAAAGGAAGATGAGAGGAAAGATAATCAAAGAGAGCACCTAATTAAGAGAAGTGCAGGGTAGGTAGATGAGTATCTAGGTTGTCCAGGTGCAGACAGACAGGCTTTCTAAATCATGTGTTCATTCAAAAATGGAACAAAATAAATGAATACAGACAGATGTTATAATCAAACTGTTGCTAATTTTAACTTGTGTGAGAGACTTGTGTTGTTTGGAATGTATGCCTAAACTAATCTGAGTCTCTTATTCAACCAGTTAGATTTCTATTAAATTATTGTGCAGCGTCCTCAATTTTTTTTTAAATAATAGTTGAAATAAAATAAGAATTTTTTTAAAAAAAAAAGACCAGTTTTGTTTCTCAGCTGAGTGGAATTAATTTGCAAATGTCCATTTGTACATCAACACGCATAGTAACAGGATGTGTTACGTACCCTGTGTTCACTTTTCATTTCTTTATAACTTAAGTAAATAAGAGGCATAACATTGTCATCAAATTTTTGTTTTCAAAAATGTGATCGTAGTGGTAGATATAGCTTAACACATACTTTGTGATCAGCAACCAGTAGGGGTGTAACGATTCATCGATCTGGATCGATATATCGATTAGTTAAGCAACGATCCAATCAAATCGATT
>JAPZDY010000011.1:5035234-5045729 GCA_029783645.1 Ctenochaetus hawaiiensis
TAATATCGTCTTAAATCGATCGAAGGCCCCTGAATCGAATCGAATCGAAATCGAATCGTGGCAGACTTTGTGATATCAGCAAATATCATATCGTTGTCCAAAGAATCGATATAGTATCGTATTGTCATTAAACTGGTGATTTACACCCCAAGCAACCAGCTCTGTTTTACATGTTTATAAGCTAAAACTGTGGAAGACTAGCAAAAGACGGTGCTCCCAGCCAAGAGATAGTTCATGATGTGCAACGACTCCCTTAATATCAATATGTTAAATTTATTTGTGTTGGTGGGGTTAGGGTTAGTTCTGAACTTTAAAAATAGCCATTCCACCTGACTGATTCACCAGAGTCTTTGTGCTAAGCTAAACTAAGATAAGCTAAGTTAAGTTTTTAGGTTGCTGGTGCTAGTTTTTTATTTACTGCCAAATAGATCAAGGGGGCTTCAGTCTTTTTGTTTCAGTTTCTCTTGAGCTCAGCCATCATCTCTCAGCTTTAAATTCAGCTTTTTTTTTTTTTTTATAACAGGTGGTGCTCAACATTTTCTGGAAAATGCTAATGTTTTATGTTGAATTAGAGGTAGCTGGCACATCATTAATGAACAGTAGAAAGATGAGGGTCTGGAAAAACAAACACTGCTGCAATGAGGGACTTCACAAAAGACAAACAATGACACACATGTGACAACGTGATGGCTCTCTCGTCACCATAGATACCTTTCAGGGAAAGTAAAATGAGGAAATTAAACCAATGAATTACGAGGGGGAAATGAACAGCAGCTGTTTATCCAGGTTCTCTCCAAGAGGGATGTGCAGGGTTTGCAACACGGACACCTTTCCAATAGCTCTAAGCAACAGGTAAGAACTGGGTTGGGGAAAACCAAATTTTAACAAAAAACACAAACCTAAAAAAAACTACAACAACAAAAACAGCTCAAATGGGGTTTTAGAACTTTGGAAAATTCATTTTTTTGGTCTGTTTAGTAATCTGCCTTTATTGAAGAGATTTGACAGCACAGAGAGTGAACGGTTCCTCATGGATAAGTATCTTTTGATGTACTCTTGGGGTCTGTGTAGGTTTCTTTTTTTGCTATGAATTTCACTTTTTTTTAGTTGGTGATTAAGATAATCCAGTTAAAATTATTCCAAAAAATCTGTAAGTATGACACCACTGTGTCTGTGTGTTTAATTGTTTTACAACTTACAACATAAAGTCCTGCTCCCAGCAGGGCTGGTCCCCCCGCACAGTGATAGTTGTGCTTTTGACATTCTGCACCTTCAGCGTCACATAGGTGTTGAATTTGTCTGAAACAAAGGATAAGGGAGACAATAGTTATAGTTTAAATTATAGGGAGGTGGAAGCAATGCACTGTGAGCATAGAGAGGGGTTGTATTAAAGAGAGAAATATGCATGAATATTATAACATATGGAGTAAATGACTGGGAGAGAAGACACTGATTAATATGGTCTATTAATAACATATGTGTAACAAATATGCATCCATCTGCAGTGCTTGTCATTTGTTAGGCCCAGCTGGGACAAAACACACCCTTTAAAGCAGTGTCTTGTCAATTGTTTTCTGTTAAGCCCCCCCTAAGAAGAAGAAAACATTTTGCGCCCCCCACCCTCATTTGTCTATAAAATTGTTACAAGTGCGCAGAAAATTCTTGCTTTCGCCTTTCACCTTTGCTTCATGCTCCGCAACTAATTCAAAACACAATCGATTAGACGTGTCTTTGGAGCTCATCTAGTTTCCATCACTTATCATTTTTCATCTTTAAAAGCAAGAATGAATAAATTTTAACCCCTCATGACTTTTGAAAACAGTGATCACCCAAGACACAGCAGCGTGAAAGCACCACTACCACCTACTGTAGTGGATGTGCAATTACACTTTATTCTGGTACGGCAATGAAAAAAGCAAACGGTAGTTTTACCGTGCATGTTCCCCGGGGTCACAGCCCCCCCCCCACCACCACCACCACAACCCCGGCATTTCACCACACCCCCCAGGGGGGCGCACCCCACTATTTGAGAAGCACTGCTTTAAGTGCATTATGAAATGAAAACAACTTTCAAAAAACAAGCTGCAAATCAGACTTTCAAAATGATTTAAGTGATATGAACCAGGCCAGTTCTACATTGACTTTGTGTGGATGAAAAAGACATCAGTACATCCAGTATAAGTGAAAGCAGATAAGCCCCCCCCAACAACTATGTCAAGCCAAGTCAAGCCAGGCCAGGCCAGGGCAGCAAACTGACCCTGTTAATCTCCAAAGACAGCCAACCCCATGCAGCAGATTCAAGCACAGGATTCAAATGCCTATGTTACGTTTTTACCCTCACTGTGAGTTGCGGCTTTTCTTGAAGCTACTGTTAATAATTGCCCTCTAAACATACAGTATGTTACAGAGGAAGCAGGTCTGCAGATGATGTAATGAAATCACTCCTGACCTGCTACTACCGCAGAAAAGGTCTCCGTCAGCCCTGATACCATCAAGTGTAAAAGTGAATTTCAGTTTGGTCAAATGTTAAGGCAGCCTTTGCAAAACTGTGTGATCTACAAACAAATTCAAAATATGAAAGATTGCCATTATGTATTTTATGATCGCTGTTGGAACTCTTACAACTGAGACATAAATTCAAATGCCCATCATCAATCTGTGCTGACAAATTTCACACCCAGTGATCACCATCAGCCTCCTCTCAGCTAGTAGTGGCGGACAGCAGAGCCACAACAACTGTCTGCACCAGCTGTCAGCGTTGGGTGGGGGAAGAGGTGGGGGTTGGGTGAGAGGTGGTTGTTGGGGGTTAGAGGCGGATTAGTTGGCTCGTGACACAGCCACCACTTTTCATTTCCAGCAGTGGAGCGTATGAGCGTCAACACGTGCCTGCTAATGTGCTCAGTGACGCTCTTGTAGTTAGCAGCCCACTGCTCCACTGGTGGTCCTCCCTACAACTCAGCATAAATTCAACCCCCTACCTGGGCACAAAAAGCAGCTGGAGGAGCTGGGGGAGCAGCATAGATGGAAAGTGCTGATAATAAGTATGGGTAATATTACTGACTGCAAAGGGAAATATACTTGTGACTAAGCCTCTAAATTTAATGTAGATATCTTATTATATTGATAAAGTTGTACTTGCTGAGTTGCAAAATTGCTTACAATAGCTTAATACATTCAGAGATGTTAAAAGGACAGCTGATGTAGGATAAGTCCCAACTCCTAATACTAACAAAAGTGGCCTAAATAATAGAAACCCTGTCATTATATTACAATGCAATTTAACAAACTACAGCTTAAAAAATACAATAGAGATATTCTGATATCTACAAAAAACATTCAAATATTTAGCAAACATTTTATTCTTCATCAAGGTGATAGGACTTGCTGCTCCAATACTAGTGCATTACAAAAAATGGTATGCACTTTTGTATTCAGAATTTTTTTTAAACGATACACTATTAAATATGAAATAATTCTATTTTATGGATGTGCTTTAAGTTACTAAAGTTGCTTGCTATCTAAAAATACTGCCTATTAGTTGATTAAAAACAAACTGGTTGAGTTGTACTCAGTATGGGATCTATGAATAGACACCTTACCAATTACCAGTCCAGCATTATCCGGCAGTATCTGAGGCATTTTCAGTACTGGTATTGGACTCAGAATAACCATAAAAATTCTAATGTTAATGTCAGCAAACATAAATCAATATAGTAGCAAGCTGAGATAACATTTTGGTGCCACTTACAGGACCCCAGTTAGGATTTTAGTTCCTTTATATTTGTTTCTGCATTACAGATTTATTTTTTTTCCTTAGAATCCAGGATGTAATAAAACAGGTAGCAATTAAATGCACTAAACGGGTTTTGTTTAGACAGAGAAAATTTACTGTATGCAATTTAAGCAATCAACGTTTATTTTTTCTAAAAGCAAACCCATTAGCCGCTCATATACCTATCTTGTTCTCTCCTAAGTGTATTTATTATTTTTCTTTAAAAAGAGCAAAGATCATTCGAATTAATTAATTGAGGAAATAATCAATAGATTACCTAACTAACAGATAACAGCCACAGCCCAAATGAAAATTAAAACCAACATCACAAGACAAAAAACACACACATTAGAAGCATTAATTCTGAAACGCAAGCACTGAACTCAGAAATTATTATGTTTGTATTAATACCTGTTTTGATACTGACAATATGAGACACTGTCAAAATAAGGGCAAATGCATGTCCTCATTATACCCAATGGTATATACACACACACACACCCAACCATTTGTTCTACTGAAAATAAAGCAGGGCATCAGCTGGTCCTTTTTAGACTGGTCACCTGACAACACTAAAACATTTCCTGGTCACCCTGGAAACATATCGAAACATTTACTGTGCACATAGCTGTTAGCACAGCAGCCAGATAAGTAAACTCATGACACGATGACACGATAAACAGTTGACACAGCTGGATTTTTATGACATTCCACTAACAGACAACATTAATAAAAATTAGATCTGTCCCAGAAACACAAAGCTGTACAGAAAACACCTTGTGACCTCCCAAGACTTGATGCGGTCTGAAAGCACTGTCTATTCTCCAAGTAGCATGAGTGACAGGACAGGACACAAACCTTATTAGTGTCTCAAAGGAACAGTAAAAACAAAACAATGGTATTATTACAAAAGAAGCCTGGGGGATTCTCAGCCCTCTCCCTAATTAGATAGTCCATGCCTTGTGCCACATTTGGGCCAGCTCCCATGAATAGAAGAAGATGAGATAAGGGAAGAGGATGTATGGATTAGATAAGAGCCACTTAGTGGCTGTGGGCCCTTTACAGCAGGTGCTGTCTGTCATATGGCTGATACAATCTGCGCTGTTGAGGAGGAAGTAGCAATAACTGCTCAGAAAAACAGAAAGTGTATGCTTACACAGTGAAACCTGACCAATACTTTATCTATCAGACCAGAACCAATATTGACTTTTTTTTAACCTAACTTGAGAGCAAAGAACATTTCTGTTAATGTTCTTATAAATTTAGTTTTCTTAAGAACTGCACTGGAGGTCAGCAATAGTAGTAAATGTTAATATTAAATTAAAACAACTTTTTTTCAACAGAGAACTTACATTATTACAAAACAATGACTATTATAAAAACATGCACAATTGAGTGCAACATCTGCCAGCATCAGCTCATTAAAATAATATTTATTGATGTTGAGTTAAAAATAACATTATTCTCATTTCAGAAAGTAACAAAAGATTTATTTTCAAAATATTTTACTTGCTTCTTTCTTGTCTCAAATATTCAGTAACCGGAATCGATAGGATCCTTCAAAAAAGTCTCTATAAAGTAATAATATCTATCTGCCAACATATTGTTATCAGATTTTTGACACGCTCATATTAAAAAAAAAATTGCTCTGAATTACAGCATGTGTTGAACTATACTACACATGCTTTTAAAACTGCAATTTCTAGCAGTTAATTTGACTTCCTTTTTCAATATAAACATACATAAATGTCCATAATAATGTAATACTGACTCAAAATATCAGCCCTGTCAATGTCCTGACTGGGCCACTGGACACATAGACGCCTAAAAAACTACAGATAGCTATATACATCAAGCCTATGTTGAACCTGATCTGACATGGGCACTGTAAAGAGTTTGCTTTGTTAAATGCATAACAACACAGACGTCTGTGTGTATATATTCTCATTCTCTCTCTCTCTCATTGCTGCAAACATATATGTGCTGCACAAACACACTAATACACACTCAGTTACAAAGTGAAATGTCACTCTCCCAGACACAAACACATACACAATCTCTCTCTCACACACACACACATGCACACACTGATCAGTGTTTTTAAAGAGGAGGGATCACGCAAGTTGAATCGTGTGATGATGGTTAATAATCCATGTTTTGAGACGGTCCTCACCGCTCCTGCCTGTGAACCACCCACTCACCTCTGAGTCGAGTGTCCTCATCCATTATTGACTGATGATGAGTTTTTTCAATAAGTTAGTAGGGGAAATGCAGGCAGTTGGAAGGCTGACATTTCAAATGCAGGCCAACTCATCAATAATGTACCCAACAGAAGACATAAACCTTTTGGGGGACTTTTACTACAATTGCTCTGACCAACTCTTAAGAAGTTTCTCCATCTTTAGTACATACTGGAATTTGAACTGAACTGTGTATACTTGATGTGTTTTTTGGATACTTACAGTATTGTTGAAGGAAATGCTTTTTTCATTAACAAATTTCTGATCCTATTTCTCTTCAGTTTTAATTCAGATATTTTTTTCTCAACAAATCTAGATGTGATTGCAAGAATACACACAGATTTAAATGCAAAAATATGTCATATCTGCCTCTTGTTATCTTTTGGTCAAAACAATAAAAACAAAAGATGTATTTCTCCCAACATTGTTGGAAATATTTCAGTTTCATAACAAGATATAGTTGTTTTAAGATATTTGAGTGTGGGAATGTTACATACTTGGTCAATAACACACAAGGACACAAATCTAGCAAAATACAACCCTTATCAGGACCCAGATTGCTGTAGCAATCAGCTGATAGTCGGACAGCCCATCCAAGGTCACTTTTGGTTCTACATGTACAGTATAACACATAAACAACTTAATATAAGAGTTCCAAAGTCTTCCTAAAAAATGATCCATCTGAAGGTGTGGTAAAAGCACAATGCAAACACACATCCTAGACCAGCCTTCTGCAAACTTTGAGGGCTCTTCAATAAACTACACTTCACCTTGTCAGGAGCAGAGAGGAATGACCATAAAATAAGTTATTAATTCCCTATGCCTGAATAAACAGTCCTCAACAGTGACTGGTGCTTTCCAAATATCAACAGGGATAGGAAAAATGATGACAATGTAGGGCAAGTAAATAAAAAGAATTTGATGTCAGTATGTCACTGTGATGATAGTGGAGGAAGCGCGAACAATCGATGGCAACCAAAGCAGACATGGAAAAACATATAAACTCCACATACAAAGGTAGAGTTTGAATCCAGAACCTTCTTTCTGTGGGGCAACAGCGCTAACTACTGCACCAGATCATATTTAAAATCAGTACCAGGAATAACGTCAGGAGTTTTTTGTAAGCACTACAAACACAGCGAAAACATTAGCTGACAACACTAGTACATTATAATGTAGCACTCCAACCTTAAGTCACATACAGTCTAAGAAATGTTTAAGTAAAAGTACTGTCAGCCCAAAACTGGCTTCTCATACACACAGAGTGCATTTCACTCCACTCTAATCCAGAAAAGTAATCATTAATCACAATTATTAACAGTATGAACATTAGTGTTGGTGTTCCAAATCTAATGCAGGACTGTGCTTGACAAATCCATCCTTTGCCCTGTAGCAAAAAAGTGACTGATGTTTACATTTTGCCTAAGGGAGAAGACAAGCTTAAGTGAATTATCTCTGATGTTTGCTCTGGGACAGGTGTCACATGTGTTGTGGCCTAGAAGAGGGAGTAGGGCACTGACAGACAGCACAGGCTGACAATCTAAAACCAACATCTGTCTGCTTGGAATACAAAGCATACGCCTTAAAAATAAATAGATAAATCAATAACAATAGAATAACTCCCAACGGTGAAGGAGCGGAATTAAGAATAAAGTACACTGAACGAATGCAAAGACCTGCTGGATGATAAACTTAACTTTAGCAATTATCTTTTATGATCAGCCAGTCAGGGATTGAGAATGAAAGTAAAATGTCACTAGCAGATTCAAAGCCACGGTGACTTTCTGCCCGTGCTGCTGTCTGCTCTTGCCAGAAACGTCACAGGGCTTAAGGAAAGGCGTGAGGCTGAACACTAGTGGGATTTGTTAAGGTGGAGGAGGTGGGGATTTGGACTTAGCAGCACTGATCTAAGCTCACCTGTGCACAGTCTGGCATAGAAGGACACAGGATTACATAATGTCAAATCAACCCTAGCTTTCAGTGACTTGCCAGAATTTGGCTGATTGACCTACATAAGAAAATGAGTGAATGCCAAAAAATCTGGCAAGGAGAGTTGAAATAGAGAGCTTAAGTTGCCTTAAAGCAGCACAGACATTCCCAAAGGCCCCACAGAATATGCTTTGAACTCCAAAGATATTAAGAGCATAATTTGCAGCACTATAGCTTCCGGTTCTCCAAATTGAACAACATTTGTATTAAAGCCGAATAACATTCAAATGATGGGAAAGTCTTCAAATGGACTGAACAAATATAGTAAATGATCATAAAATGTAAAAGGTTTGAAAATACAGAGGTACTCACCTGGAGGTCCTTGGAGCTTGGCTTTTTTTACTGCAAAACAAAAGAAAAGAAATTATTAGGTTGACTGAACAGCAGATTTAAGTAAATTTAACGTGAATATACTGAAATATGATGCAATTTAGGACTAAGCAGGACTTAAGACGTAGGGAAAAACATGCATGAGTAATGAACAATGGACAGGATCTCATGTTAGTGAAGCCTGACAACTTCATTGATATGCAAACATGAGAGCCGTCAGTCGATGGCTCATGACAGAATCATACAAACACGTGGATCAAGATGCTGTCATTTCCAAGAGCAGGGACCTTTACATGTAGCTTGATCAAAACAGATAAGCCATTTGTTTTGCTGGGTCATAATGATATTAAAAAACAAAAACTTTCATCTAGGGGATACCGGAAAATTTCTTAATCCTTGTACAACACAGAGTTGCACATCAAAATAAACCCTAACCCAAGGAAATAATTCTGAGCATTCCTTGGGGGAATCTGGGGAAATGTAAATAGCAGCAGCAAGACAGTGATGATGATACGTTCGACATCTTTAAATTAATAGTTTAACATCCAGGAAACACCTTGTCCAACTGTGAAGTTTCATGATGGAACAAAACACATAAACATCACCAATTACCATTTAAATTCCCTCATTTCCACTTTCCCATCACTTTTTTTCCCACCTTTACTCTTCTATATTTACCGCCATTTGAAATCTGAGTTTAAATCTTTAATCTTTCTTTTAATCTTCTTATGTAAATCGTAACCCCAGCCAGAGCTTAGAAGTAAAACAATAAGATTTCATTTGTTCTTATATTAGGTTACTTCATTTGTTCTTACGTGTAAGTAACATGTACATGAAATGGTCACCCTTGAAATGGTTTTGGAAAGATCATATTCTAAGAAAAGGATGTGACATCTTTGGTGTGCCAAAAAGCTATTTAAATCATAAGCAGTGTATTTGAATATATGTTATCAAGTTATAAAGATTATGATATACACTGACAAATGCTTTTATTTGATTATGAAAGACAGAGTTTAATTTGATCTAGAAGCATAAGCCTAGACAGCTGTATCACAAAACACAACAGCTGCTAAACAATCACACACAAAAAAATTAAACAAAAGCTAAAGTGGACCAGGTCAGATGGGTATTAAGATGCCAAAAAAAAAAAGTCTGACATCAACCATTTCCTAAAACTACAGTGAAAATATTTAATGGGAGAATGCTTGTTAGTGTATATTGGTTTATTTTTAGACCTATCTTCTCTAGCCCCTTGATGCATCTATACAATAACTTTTATGGGATTGTGAAGCGCTTTGGAAGGGATTATTTGTGATTGCTTTGGCAGCGTTATGTGTTCAGGCATGTAACCGACTAAACCTCTGCAGCCTGAGCTGGCAGATGGGCAGGATGGGATGATGGATGTACAAATGACACTTTCATATTTTCATGTTACATCCCCACCGTCTTCTCTCTGTGCACATTAAAAATGACTGTGTGTGTGAAAAAGAAGTATTCATTTGTTCCTCATTTTGTGTAAATCATAATTTTTGATTTTGTGAATCTAACAATCAACAATATTTTTCCCTGTTACAATTTTAAACACTTAGATCCACATAAAAATAAAGAGTACAACTCAGAAAATCTAGTGTTGTTTTTCAGGATAACAATGAGGGAAATGTACTTTGTTATTACAAAGAAAGGGAAAGTAGAACCAACTCGTCACTTCTTCCGAAGTGTTTCCTGGCTTGCACATTCCTCTCTGTGAGGCGGAAAGGGAGCAGTGAAATGTGAAGAGAAACTAGCAGAGCGAGTTTTGTTTTTTTTGGCTTCCCACTAATGCTTTGTCACTAGGGCAAACAAGCTGGCACAGTGGCCTTATGAACTTATTTGCAGGATGTTATTTAGGGCCGTGCAATGCAGGGCTGAGTGCAATAAAACAGGAGACCTTAAAGTGGAAACTGATGCTTATCATTTTCTGTCCCAGGCACCTCATGGCTTCAGACGTCATTTAGTCCACTATTTGGAAGGGCTGGTAGCACTATGACCCCATAAGCCTACTGCAATTTCTCACTCACTTGCTTTCTTTATTTCTTCAGAGTGCTTGTTTTCTTCTGAACATTGTTTCAACTTATATGCCATAAGTTGACTCTGAGAATAACATTAAATTATTAATACTAGTAGA
>JAPZDY010000011.1:5057302-5085983 GCA_029783645.1 Ctenochaetus hawaiiensis
GTGAGGACTCTTGCTGCAGCGTTCTGGATAAGCTGCAACTGTCTGACTGATTTTTGTCTAAGACCTGTAAACACACCGTTACAATAATCCAGCCTACTAAAAACAAATGCATGAAGAGGGATGATTGTTGTTTCCTCCATTTTTTTCTGCTCTCAATTTAAGTTTTAAATTATGATAATAATACTCAAAGTACTGTTTTATTTCAGATGGTTACAGAAGTTTTATGTCACTCATCGATTATTGTGTTTCCTTCAGGTGAGGCCCAAGCTGTCTTGGCCAAAGCAGAAGCAAAAGCAAAGGCTATCCGTTTGCTGTCAGATGCTTTGACTGAGCAGGTGAAGACAAGCTTTTGTTTCCTTCAGAGATAACAATCAAAGAAGTTTGGAGATTTTTCAGTTCATTGCGATCATTTTTACTGTGTGTTGTACAGAATGGAAATGCAGCAGCCTCGCTAACTGTGGCTGAGCAGTACGTGTCTGCTTTCTCCAAACTTGCCAAAGAGTCCAACACCATCCTCCTGCCATCTAATTCCGGAGACATCAGCGGAATGGTCACACAGGTATTTCTTTCATGAACTTATGTGTGAATAACCACAAGATGAAGTATATTTGTTGCTTTTGTTGTCTTCTTTCATGACTGTAATGGTTGCCCGACCTGTTTTTCTGCACTCAGGCCATGACCATTTATGGCACGTTGGCAAAAACAAGCTCGAAAGCAGCACCAGAGATGGTGGTGGAGGAAAAGAGTGACGAACCCGGGAACCAATCAGCATCATCTCAATAACAAAGGACTTAGTGAATGAACTCAAAGCAGAAAAATTACACAGTACCAGAAGAAGAAGTTCATGTTTCAGTTATCAGGGCTCCAAGGCATCTGTGTGCGAGCAGAGTTTACGTACCCTCTACAGGCAGGACAGAAAGAAAGACTTTCTTCACTTCTGGGATGTTTTGCCTCGGAGTCCTTTGAAAAATCACATCTTTTTTGTAAGGAGATGTTTAATCTTCAAGGACTTGTGTGCTCAGTTACTGTAGGATTGGGAAATTAAAACTCCAGCCTTCAACCAAATACAACAGTGACTTTGGCAGGCTGGATGCATTAATTAGCCCTAGATGTTCTGCAGTATAGGGTTCAGTCATGTGATTCATTATGTGTGAGCAAAATGTTGTGTGTATCAGATCTACGGAGTCCCATATTATTACCTAAATTGTAACAGAATTTGAATGTTGGATGTAAATGCTCTAAATTCGACTGCTGTAGTGCAAAGTTTAAGGTACACATAAAAACTTGTTTGTATTTTCCTTTTGCAATTTGTTGAGTCAACCTAAATAACTGTTTTCAACTCTGTGGTGACGTCAGCATTAGTGTGGAAAACAGAGTAAGCTCAGATGAGCCATCTGCTATGTTTATTGACATTAGTGACAACCCTCTAACTGTCCTCAGCATTATTGGGACCAGTGACTTTGAGTTGCTACATATGATGTCTGGCTGAATGCCTCAGAATTGTGGAAAGTTTCCCCAAAGTGTTGTTAATATACAATTGGGCTTAGAATTAATTAAAACATTATCTCCCTAAAGACAACCTGATCCTGTATTTGCATTATGAATAATCTTTGAATAGTTTACCCATTATTTTTTTAACAATTACCCCTTGAAGAGATGTTAGCATACAAAGCAAGCCCCAGCCCACTCCTCATTGTTTTTGTACTCACCTTCCTGTCTTCTGGATTATATTTATTACATTTTATGGTTCCCTGCCAAGACAGCAAGTTTGTCTTTCTATAGGCTTCACTGATGCTCTCAGGTTTATAGTAAAAAAATGCAAAGAATATTGAGACTCACAAACTGAAAAAAGTCACATGTATACAGTATGTATGCGACTTGGTGGACTTGGAGGATGTAAAGCATTTGTTTGAAAGTACACAATTATGTTTGAAGAAGATGGTGCAGAGCATTTTTTGGGAAACAACTGGACATGTTCAAATGCTGCAGCAATGTTTTGACTGTTGATGACAAGAAAAACAAATTGATTTGAAGATGGGCTTTTAAGTTGGCCTTCATTTTTTCCGCCACTGTTTGGATTCAGCAATGTTAAATCATCACAAAAATAAAGTCGGTGAACACTTTGTTTGTTAGTTAAAATGCCAATATTTCAAAATTTGTCACTATGATTTTACACCAGGAGAGGTTTGGTGCATATATATCAGGGTTCACACTATGGGGCAAGGTGGGAACAAAAAATTGCTGGACTTGAACTGGTTATGATCATTTGCCAAAGTACACCAACTACAGAAGGACTATTTTAAACAGCTCATGAATTTTTGGCAGAAAGCCAAATGAGAAGACAAAAAGGCAAAAATCAAACATAAAGAACAGGACATATTTTACATCGAATGTAATTATTGTTTCATCATTTAAATACGCTTTTTTCCCTTACTCCCGCTCTCTGTCGTGCCAAAGTTTGAGCCCTATACTTTGCCTTGCAGACGCTATATCATGAGCGGATCGAGTCATGTAGATTTTGTTTGCATTATGTATAACTACATTCTAAATATATCCGATTATGTTCCAAAGAAATATATCTCGAAAAATTTAATTAGAATCTGTGAAAAATATACACATTATATATACATATTACCTTAACTAATGCATGACGTCCTCCTCTCATCCATTACTTTTTCTTATTTTACCTTTTGAGGTTTACAGTCGCGGTTTGGAATTGTTCTAGCTTAATTCTAGAAAATTCTGGGATTTTTCTTCATTCTGTGTCTGACTTGTTCAGCGCATTGTTTTCCAGTTGAGCGCATTGCATGCCTGAAAGTCTTAGCTCAGGGTACATAAAAACTAAACTACGCTGTGTTACATTGGAAAAAGTCCGTCGCGTACTTCCGCCGGTTGCACTCACGTCACCAGCAATCTAATCTCACTGTACCGGTGTCCCAATGAAGGTGAGCATGGTGTCGAGTCGTTCACTGTTTACCTGAGACACCTGTACCTGTGTTGTTAACGCAAATATTCACGTCCGCCCTCCGGCGGAGAGAGGACAAAACCATCTGCTGCAAGGTCAGTGACAAGAGCGAGGCGAGCTAGCCTCGGCTAACCGCGTTAACATGAACTTACTAATGTAAACCGTCTGATCTTTACGCTAACGTTACCTAGTTAATGGGACCTCTCATGTCTCAATAGCATGTGTCACTTTTGTTCGTTGAATTGTAACTTTGGGTTTCTGCCAAGTTACTTGTTGACCAGCGTTAGCATCTCATGTAGCAGGTGATACCCATAGACAGCTGCCAGTTTGACTTTTTAATCTTGCTGTGAAAGAAGTGTGCCTGAATTTTACCTGTGCAACTCACCTGTATGTGTGGGTGTATGTAGGATGAAGGGGCTCCAGGTGCTGTCCCTGCTCCTTTGGATTTGCGCGGTGTACTTTGTGGGTATCTACCTGTTTGTTGGAGGATTCCTGCTGGTGAGGCTGGAAGTGAACAGGACCAGCACCTGCGGAGACGTGCTGCAGCCCGGAGAGGAGCCAGGGGACTTCTGCCGCGCCCAGCCGCGATTCCGCAGGGCTGTCCTCCTCATCATTGACGCCCTCAAGATTGACTTCGCCCGGTTTGACCCGAACAACACGGCGCCCCGACCTTACGAGAACAAGCTACCTGTGCTGGAGGAAACGATCTCATTCAGGCCTTCCCACAGCCGCCTGTATCCTTTCCGTGCTGACCCGCCAACCACCACCATGCAGAGGATCAAGGGCTTCACCACTGGCTCCTTGCCTACTTTTGTGGATGTAGGTAATAACTTTGCGTCAAGTGCTATCTTGGAGGACAACCTCATCCACCAGTTTGGGCAAGTTGGTGAGTAGTTTAACACGTGCATTTTTGGCAGAATACTGCATTCCTTCAATTTGAGATGCATGACATTTGTTAGACTGAAGAGGAAAATATATTTACAAAACTGATTAAAATAAAAGGCCTCTAGCTGCATTGGGTGCACCATTTTTGTCCTCCAAAAGGCCACCACAGAGGACATTTCTATTATGTTTTCTTGAATGTAGGGCCACAACAGAGAGTACTTATCATGTTTTATCTACTATTGTAGATAAGCAAAATGGTTTAGTAGATAAGCATGCTAGAATTTTATTAATGTATTATAAAAGTCTTAGTAAAAGGCTTAGACTAGTTAAAAATAACAATTGATGTTGATAGCCCACTGTTGTCTCATAGTATGTTACTTATAATTGAAAAATAATCTAGACTTATATGACAATGTAAACATGTTTTTTTTGCCTTCGTCTTCCTCCATTACATTGCAAAATCTTTCAAGTCCTGTGATAAAATTAAGGTGACAATGTGTTGGAATTAACTAAAGGCTTTGGTCTGATTTAGTTGATATTTTCTATCCTCCAATAGGCAAACGAGTGGTGTTCATGGGTGATGACACTTGGGAGAGTCTTTTTCCAAAAAGGTTCCATCGCTCCCTGCCTTTCCCTTCTTTCAATGTCAAAGATCTGCACACTGTGGACAACGGGATCCTGCAGCACCTCTACACAACTAGTAAGGACGTCCTTATTATGAGTGTAATAACCACAAGCAATTGACACTGTTAATGTTACACAAGTGTAAAAACTTCTGTTTTTCATGCTTGCACCTCTAATCTCTCTGTCTGTCTGTCATTGTTGATGCTGTCAGTGGTGGGGGATGACTGGGACGTCCTGGTTGCTCATTTCCTCGGCGTAGATCACTGCGGTCACAGGTTTGGTCCCGACCACCCGGCAATGGCTGACAAGCTCACGCAGATGGATGGAGTCATCAGGTCAGATGACAGTACAGCTGCTGCAAGCTTGTTTTACAGCATCCACCACCTGTAGTCAGCATCATGTGCTGCCATGGTGCACATGTAGTGCCACAGATATGCCATGTCCCTCAGTGACAGTGTTTTTGTTGGATGCTGGCCAAGACAGATTATGTAAAACATTATTTCACAGTCCAAATCGAAGTACACAGTACATTAAAAGGAAATCTAGTGGGAAAGAATTGCAGGTGTATAAAACATTTGTTACATTTTATAAAACATTTGTTATAAAATATTTGTTTCTTGAGTAAAACTGCTAACAACTGCAGAAATAAACAGTATTTTGCACTGCTTATAATTAAACATGAAAATGGCCAAATCCATATCAAGGTATTCAGGAAGTTTATTTGCCAGAATTCCAGTAAAGCTCCTCTCGAAGCCCCTCTGATCACATTTATGCTTTTCCTGCAGGTCTGTGATCGACCGTCTGCAGAATGACACCCTCTTGGTGGTGATGGGAGATCATGGAATGACAGACACTGGAGATCATGGTGGAGAAAGTCAGAAGGAGACAGATGCTGCAATCTTCCTTTACAGTCCTTCCCCGCTGTTTCCTGCTCCACCCTCCAAGGTTGGTACAGTAACTACCTTTTTCACGTTTTTGCCAAATAAATACATATTATTGTAACCTTCAATATATAAGACAAGTTAATCCACCTTTATATTATTTTTATCAGCTTATATCAGATACAAAGAAAGTATTCAGTCCAGTTAAATGCTTAAACATAGCATGGTAATTGGTAAATTAAAGATATAAAAAGGCAATAATAACCCTAATTAAATTTGTTCTGACCTGCTGTTTAAGTGATTAAACTAACATACTGACCCCTGAGAATTAAAGAGTTTATAATCAGGTCTGTAAAATCTTAAATTAGACACAATCAAGACTGAAGACCATAATAGCAGCTCCTTCTTGAACATCACCAATGTTCTGTTAATCAGTGGTTGCTGGTCCAGTATTGGCTTATTTGACTAGTATGGTGATTGCCTTTTATTCATGTCTACTGATTACTGATTACTGGCATCTTACAGAGACAGGAGAGGAAGTTTCATGTTAAATGTGACAGAGTAAAAAATAATGCTGTGTTAGACTTCTGAAAGTTTACAGAACAGAGACATTACATTTTTATTTAGCAGGGGAAACTTTTGACTCTGTTAAAGAAAACCATATGCTGTCAGACAACAGATTCAGTCCACAAAGGAGCTACAAAGAAACAAAAGGAAATTTCTGTGACTATTTCTGTCAGTTTGTGCATTTGTTTCTATTAATTTTATCAGCAAATGTCCATTTACGTCATGTTTATCTAGTAAAATCAACAGGGCGTTTACTGTACTGCTAATACGAAACATCAAACTATTCCACGCCTGATCCTCTCCGTTCATGGTTGACTGTGCAGTTTCCCAGAATCCCCTAAATTGATGCTGGCAGGTGGTCTCTGCCTCTTCAGGGATAAAAGTGGATCTCACCCCAGAGAAGTGAACCTCTGCGCTGATTTCCATAATTGCAGTGTAATTGGAACGTTGCATAATACATTGTGGAAAATCACGGGGTACATGAGTACACAGAAAAAAAAGCACTACTGCAAGGAAAGGAGACATTAGTCATCGTGTCCCATTAGACATTCTCTAATTCAGCAATCAGTTATTTTTCAGAAGTATTGAGAAAATCCACCAGACTCATTAATAAATGCCACTGCAGTTGTGAACTTCACTTAGCCAAGTCATTTATTCAGAATCTGCCTGCAGTTCAAGGAAAAACAACTGTTTTGGAAATTTTTTGCAGTTCTCTATGTTTGCTGCATTTGCAAATTTAGAAGTTATAGGCAGATAGCATCATATTACAAAAAATATGTAGTAAATTGTGTAATAATTTAACACTTTTTAACTATTTTCTCATGTTTGTAGAGTGAACCTGACGTGGTGCCCCAGACGGACCTGGTACCCACTCTGGCACTGCTGCTAGGAGTTCCCATCCCTTACAGCAACGTGGGGCAGGTTCTACTGCCTCTATTTTCCTCTCATGGACAGGCAGAAAGTGCAGTTGGTGGACTCAGCCAGCTGGAGGCACTGTGGATCAACGCAAAACAGGTACTCTGCTCAGTTAGGAGCTGGTGGGCACCATTTTTTCCATTTGTGTACAAAGAAAATGCTTCAGACTTCACATATCCTGAAGAATGTTCACTAATTGTGTGTATTTTATTTCCCCTCGTGATCATTCTGTTGCTGAAGGTCAATCGTTTCCTTGAGACTTACTCTGGCATGGCCAAAGACATCCCACCAGAGAGCCTGTCTCAGCTGAAAGAGGAATTCTCCCACCTCTCCTCTGAGTACCTCACCATGATGAGAGAAGGCCGGTCAGCCTCCCCACAGCTGGCCTCCTCCCTGCAGGCTTACCTCACCTCTGTCAGAGACACCTGCCGAGCCACCTGGGCTCGATTCAACCCACTCAAGATGGCAGCAGGTTTAACGATCCTGGCGTTCGCCTGCCTGATGTGTTTCGTCTTGTCTGAGCTGTCCCTTGTGCTAATTAGGGAGGACAATCCTGGACTGAAGGCCCCGGTTGTCATGGCACTAACAGCGGGGGTTTGTGTAGCTGCTGGTCAGCTGCTCACACAGGGCTATGTTGAGTTAGCGTGGTGCCTGGCAGCTTCAGCTCTCACTTCTGAACTTCTCTTTCTCTGGAGAGCTCGTCGATCCAGAACCGTTACTGTGGCCAAGAATGGTTCCAAAGTTCCAAAGTGCCCTAGCTGGCTGACCCCACGCCGCCTCCTCGTCCCACCTCTCTTGGTGTCACTCCTCCGCTGTGCCTCCCTGCTCTCAGACAGCTACGTGATCGCTGAAGGCCGTTTGGTGACCTTTCTGGTGTTCTCTCTCGCTCTCTATATTCCTATTCATCTCAACTGGGACGGCCTTCTTCTGCCCCCGAGCCATGACCCCCTGAAGGCTGCAGGGCTCCTGCCCTCTGCAGCCTTGTCCCCATCGACTGTAAGAAAAGAAAGCAGCACCCTCTTAGCCTGCGTAGGGCTTCTTATTGGCAGCCTCTACCTCTCTCTCTCCTTCCATGGCTGTCGAGAAGAGCAGGGCTCCTGCCAGCCGTCCCCGTTCCTCTCACCTCTCTCCCGGTTGCAGGACAGCCAGCTGAAGAACCTCCACTACGTCCTTTCTGTCTGCTCTCTGGGGTTGTGGACGTATCTGCTGAGACGCTGCCTCCGCCACTACGGTAACCTGAACTCCTCAGGTGGCACAGTGTTCACGGCCCGCTGGATCCTGCCTCTGCTGGCTGTGTGCATGGGGCTCCACTGGGCTGTCAGCGCCACTCCAGAGGAGAGCTTCAGAAATCTCGCTGAGCTGATCAGCCTAGCCCAGCTGGCCCTCCCTAGGGCTGCCTTCTTTCTCCTGGGACTGGGGCTGCTCCTGATCTGGCTCGACCCTCTCACTGTGTTCGTGAAGACCAGAACTGCAGCTGCAGCAAGAGGTTCATCCCTGCCACCGCCCCGCTACCGAGCCAGCACCGGCATCAGCCCACAAGCCGAGCTGCACCACCTCATCCCTCAGATCTACCAGCGCATGAGGTATTCCCTTAACGACGGAGAGCTGAGCGGGGGTGGGGATGTGGGCAGTAAGCCCACTGTGGAGGCCTATGGGCTAGGAACTGTCTACTCAGCCCCTTTGCTGCTGTTTTGCGGCCTGCTGGGAATTGGGCTGCTGCTGCTTCACCCAGAGGGCATGGCTTTGTCTTTCCTCCTGCTGCTGCTTGAAATGGGAGCTCTGTTGCACATTCATGCCTCCTCCACTACCCTCAGTGGCCTTCATGGAACTTACACTGGTGAGATTCTCAGAACTACATATTTTTCATGTGGTTTCTTTGTACCTGAAAGAAACCACACAAAAATGAAATGAAACAGTCTCTTTTTTTTTCATAAAAGGATTTTACTCAGTTCACCCACCTCTGTTTGTTTCCCTCAGGTGGCTTTAATGTGCCCTGGACCCCAGTGGTGCTGTGGTCCCTGGCTGCCACCCAATTCTTCCATGCCACAGGTCACCTCCCCACCTTCACCTCCATCCAGTGGGGCGCCGCCTTTGTGGGATTTCCTGATGGACACACAGGCACCATGCTGCCTGCCTCACTGGTTACCCTCAACACTTTTGCCTCACACATCTTGTTTGCAGGTATTACCAACAGAGAAAAAGAAGTAAATTGATTTTTGAATTTAATATATTAAATAATAATAATGCTTTAGAGGATTGAGGAAGTTGCATCTGCAAAAGTAACAGCATTCCATTGGGAAAAAAGACAAGGAATGCTACAAACAAATAATGAAAACACATATTTGAAGATATATTAAATATAAGGTGTAAGGCCAGACTTTTTTTAGTTTAGTGCCAATGTTGTTGCAGTTTATAAATTTTTGTTGTTTTTTGTAATATGAAAACACACAAAAGTTTATATTATGCAGAGAATTTAAAAACTGAGAGTGAATGGAATTAATCTATGAAGGAATGAAATCAAACAGAGAAGCTATTTGCTGATTTGTATTTCCGCCCATGACCTGGTTCCTGCAGTTGCTTGTCCCTTGCTACTGTTCTGGCCTCTGGTGTGTGAGGTTCGGGGCAGCAGGGGAGGAAAAGCATGTGGGGAAGAAGGAGAGGATGCTGTGATGGAGATGAGACTTAGAGAAAACCCCCTGCAGTTCAGCTCTGCTCTTCTACAACTCTCAACACGCTACCTCTTTATTCTCGGAGCACAGGTAAGACCATGAAGTGCTTCTGTTCAGTCCGTATTGATTTACGCATTAGAGTCTCTAAATTATCACCTGTCACCAATTAACGGTTTGCTTGTTCACCAATCTACAACACTTAGCTCAGTTAAGGAATCTATGACCTAAGATTAAGTTCCCCTTTGGTTTGAGGGTCAATTGTGTCTTTTGTTCAGCCCTCTTATTCCCAGTTTATCAGTATCTGTGCTTCTCTTCACAGGTCTTTGCTTCAGTCTGTGCGGCTGCTATCCTCAGGAGACATCTAATGGTGTGGAAGGTTTTCGCACCCAAGTAAGTGCCTGAATGGATTTTCCAGCTTGCACAAACTCAGTAACAGTAAAGGCTTCTGAGGATATGTAAGTGCTAACCACTTAACTCTATCAGGGCTATTCAGTGAGTGCACATTAGTGAAGGTCTGCTTATCTGCAGACAGCCACTGAAGGAGATGCATATTTACATCAGCTCAGGAACTTTAGTTTTGAAAAGAAGAAAGCTGGAATTGTTTTAAATTTTTATCTCCCACCCGTCATTACTCCTCTTTTGTCCTTCCAGGTTAATGTTCGAGGCCTCAGGATTCCTGGTGAGCAGCGTGTCCCTGCTGATCGGGGTCACACTGGTGCTGAGAGTCGACGTGGCTGTGGGCAGCTGGTTTAAGAGACTCGTCCCTGATGCATCCAGGTAGCGACGGCACTGCTGTTGTTGCTGCTCTTGACAGCTTTCAGTGCCACAAAGAAAAGTGAATGTGGCAGACATGACAACGTTTTTATATGGACCTCTTACAAAGAAAAAGCATTGCCATCTAAGAGAACTCTGAGCATCTGGACTCACACTGACGATTTGTTTTGTTACAGCATTGAGATAATAGGCTCACCTCACTCATCTGATGAGGTTAAAGACTTTTGAGGTTCAGAGTCGTTTGTGGTTTGAGAGAGACCAGCAGCATCTGAATGTTTCTCCAAAACTCCCATTTTCTAACTAACAGTATGGATGAAGCCTTTCAAGCTTTCCAAGCCAGACAGTCTTGCAAGTGGTTCATAGTGCAGCATTCAGAATTTCAATTAAATACAACAAAGTAAACAGTTTACACTAGCATGCCTGTCACAGCTGGCTAGCTACTTTAGCATTCAAGTCAATAAGGGTAAAAAAAGATAGACTACATGCCATGACCTCCTCACTCTGTACAAAAAGAAACCAATATATTCTTAAACAGGTGCTGCCATCTTGCATTGGTGATGTGCCATGTAGAGCCTGCACAGAAGTGATTGTCCAGTGGAGCCGAGGTCCCACCCATAAAGACATTGTGAAGTTACTCCCCAGTTTTTGGCCATCAAATAACAAATTAAAACCAAGCTACCTAAGATTACATAAACCATCTCTGGGGTAAAAATATTTAACTTGTACTTAAATTATTTAGGGTGATCCATGCTCTATCTGCTAAAAAGCAAGAGTGGAATTTATGGCCTATTCTGCAGCAAGACACCAGGGGGCAATCAAGAGGTTTTGGCTTCACTTTTGAGGAGCTGTCATGTTGTCCCTCTTCATACAATCAATAATTCAAACTAAACTGGCCTTTGAGGGATTTTCCCTGCTTCATAACTGAGGCTGTCATGATATATATGTGCAACAAAACAAACTGATTCAACAGTTCAATGTTGTGGGAAGACAGAAATTAGAAAGAAACTGACAGTAAAAATGTACAATCCAGCCACTCAGCTGATCCTTTTCCGCGGTGATTTACAGCGACAGTCTGAGCACTTTTAAAGCCAGTCTGTCCGTCGATGTCTGGAGTTACTCCATGATCAACTTGCAAGCAGGTCTGCTCCGTTTGCTGAAATCCATCCAAGTGCATTACAGCATGTCTGTCATCTAAGTGTCTCCTGGAGGAACTTTTTCTTTTCTTTTTAGTATATTTTGTATTTTGATGAATAAAACAACCAGTGTGTCTGGTTACTGCCAATTCCTATTAATATTACTGTGCAGTTAGACTTTGTTCTTTTTTCATTTTTTTTAAAGTTTCAGGTTATTGATCAGGCGAGGTCTATTTATGTTTAGGGCTCTGATTCCTAACTCTAATACAGGTTTTAATTCAAATTTTTAAAATAACTGATGATTCCTTTTTTTTCCTTTTAATCTCCAATGAAACTTTTGTCTTAATTAGGCCTGATTCACCTTTTTTTCAGAATAGGTGCCTAGCTTTAAGAAATGCCTTTTTTTGGTCTATGATGTCATTAAGTTGACAGGGTCATTAAATCCAGGATCTCCAGAAACACTGTCAGTTAATTTATTTCGCAGGACGTCTTAGTCAGTGTCTACTGTAAGATCTGTTACTGTTCTGCGGCTGTAGTCAGCAGCTGAAGCTCATTAGCTAATGCATGATACAAATAGGATGTTGAGCTCAGGTTGAATTAGCTACAATGCAATAGTACTGCATTTCTCAGGCTGTTGAATGGGAGTGTTTGGTCCTTTAGAGCGGTTGCTGACATCAGCCCAAGTGATGGTTTGGCAAGGTTGATTCATGGCTGGATACTCTTTTTTTTCTGTTTTAAAATGTTTAATATATAAATAACTGATTAATTAAGATGATTTTACATTACGTGGGAAAATGTAATAAAACCTTTTTTACATGACATTTCGGCCTCCCAGTTATTTAGATTTAAAGATTCCCTCCACTCAATAATATCTTTCCCTCATGTTAATGACTCTGAAATGTCAGATCTTGACTAGACTGACTAGTATCTATGCAAAGTTTGTCACTTGAGCGGTGTTTACATATTCCTCTACCAAAAGGGAAGACTACTGTGCATTTCCCTAAAATAAGAGACTTAAATGTGTTGCAGCAAGATAGATTTTGGATTTTACCACTTTTAATCAGAAAGTCCTTGTATCAGTTAATAGTCACTGTGACATTGTAGCAGTTAATATTTCACAACTACTATGGCTGTCAGCCAACATCAGTAACAAGCTAACAGACAACATAAACAAATCAAATTTGCTAACCACATTTACCATCCTTATATCTCTGCTAGTTTCTGCTTTTGGTGCACAACAGACCGATCAACTGAGGCCGGATCTGACTGAAGCTCAGAAATGGCTGAATCCTCACAGTGTTCTCTCAGACTTTTGCCTTCTTGATGCACACTCATTCTTTCGTTAGCTTACATAGCACTAATGTACCTAACACAAGCCCTTTGCCTGATTGGTTTGATGGTTTCCAGCTCAAATATTACTCCAAATCTGCCCAAACTGATAACAAATATCCAAATATGATCTATAATACTAATTAATTTAGAAACATGAGCAATGTAATACATTATCAATCACATTTTTTCAATATGACATAAAAAAGACAAACAAATAATAATGATGTGATGTTAAGAGAATGAAGATGTCTTACAATGAAAAATACAGGCTTGCAAAAACACCACAGCTTGGGTGTGTGTGTGTTTACAGGGTAGGCTGTGGGTGGATGGAAATGGTGGTAACTCATATCCCCCTCTTAGCAGAACGAATGAAATCATGTAAAATCAAGTGACTGTGTTTGCATAGCGTAACTGAGGAACACAATTTATGCATATGGCCTATTTTAAGCATACTGATAGTATAAGATGTTTTAAAACCAGCCCACCTCCTTTCTATCCGCCTCTGCACGTGTTACCCCACACATTGAAACCCCAGAACTGCCCAGTTTGACAGAAAAACGCCTAATCTGGCAACAACAAGCCAACATAGCTTTTTTTTCTTTTCCTATTTTATTTTTCCATGTCAAAATATAAATAATAGGAAAACATCTCTGGGGAGGAACTTTAAGTATGAGAAACATTACCGATATATAGATATATATAGATTTTTTGATCTGTTCCTCGTTGTCATTATGGTGCTTCCATGTTTCAACTTAAGGATAATTTATTGCTACAGTGTTACCTATTTATACGGTGCATAAAAGTAGTATTTAATGTTTTGTTTATTGATCCGAGAACTTAATGGAGGAGATGGGTGCTGCCATAAGTTTTTACTGCCCTTCAGTCAAGGGGCTTCATTCATTATTCACTTAGGCTTTTCCACATCTCCAGTTCCCATAACTTTGGAAGTAATCAAATATCTCCCTTGTACAAACATGCAAAGGAAAAGATTCTATTCCAAAATTTTTCATTTTTTTTTTCTTGTGTTAAATTTCTTTTCTTGTGGTAAAGGTTAAGGTATGAAGAAACTGCAAAGAGAAGCTTCACTGTAAGTTCCAACAGGCGTGTATTTCCAAATCAATTATGAACGATGGATTGTTTTTTAAGCTGCTTAAGCTGTTTTGATCACATAGAAAATGTGCCAAAGCTGTGAAAATGAGCTGCAAATGAAAAAACTTGTTTTTCCCAGTAAATATGTGAAAGACTGCTAAGCAGCTTTTTCGATCCAGACTGAAACTGAAGTTGCATTCAGGCTCACAATAAATCAAATGAGTGAACGTGGAAAATTGAAAAGCACATTCTCATAGCCAGAAATTTAAACACCTTCCAGAGTAACAACCGAGTCATCTGTATTGATCAGGTGTTTTAAGCACCAGTTTTATTGTCGTCGTTTTTGCTGACAGGGATTTGAAACTCTGCACCTGAATAATTATACTTCTGTCTTATCTGTTAGCAATTATAGGCAAACAGATTGGGGGCAACAGTTCACCTGTATGGAGAATGGGATGAATGGGTAGGCAGGTCAGACACTTGTCTATATGAGATCAGGTCTGTGCTGATAAGCTTGAATCTTTTTTTAATCATGATTCATTTAAAACTACCAGTGCAGTGAATCAATATTTGGACAAGTGCATTGTCACATCTTTCACTAATGTGTAAAACTTTGCTCTTTTAACAAACTTTAATAGTTAGGGAGAAAAAAATCCTGATTTTCTTCACTCTTAACACAAAAAAGCAGATTTTACTTAGGGATTTCGGTGTACGGTTGACTGTGACACAATATAAGCACTTGCTTGTTGGTTTGTCTAAATGAAAAATGTCTTGTTCATTGATGAATACAAACCTATACACCTCCTGTTTGACTGGTTATAGTTGATGCAAAATGTGATGATGGGACTGTCAGCTGTGATAGTAAACAAGCCTTAAAATGCTTCAAAAAGAGAAATAAAAGAAGAAACCACTACAGTAATTATGACCTTGCTCCCCTGATGAATTTGATGCTTTCATAATCTCTATCAATTGTTAACTTTGACATTTAAACAAATGCCACTGGCATTAAAAAAAACTATTGTCCTTAATAAACATCCAGTGAAGCTTAATTTTAACAAATAACTGTTTATAATGTCATCATCTACAGTTGTTGATATATGACAATAAGTGGTTTCGGCCATAAAAACAATTAGAAAAGAAACTATAATAAGTAACATTCAAGAAAACAACACTAGCTGTTTCTGTTTGAAGCTTTGGATCTCTTATTATTTTGGATGTGAACCACCATTATGACTGTGAAGCTGTAGAACAGATTGCCAAGCTTCCATCCAAAGCATCAGTGCTCCTCTAATTGCTCATCATTATCAGATGAACAGCCCTTTGGACAACAATCCCCCCCTCCTCACCCCCCGTTTCAGCTTGCATCAACTATTAAAGTTAGACCAATATGTGTTATGGGGATGGAAAATCATCCGGCTGGCCTCTGATGTTTGTGCTCAGAGTTCAGCGAGGAGGGCTCAGTTCTTTCCACAGGGGACCCGACATAAAATTGTTTTGTGGATATCCATCATCACTTTCTGTAGCTCCACCGATGAGAATGAATAGGAGTTTCTAGAGCAAATTAGGCCTAAGACCTTACTGAATCTGAGAAGGGAAACTTTGAGTACACAACTCCTGTGAAAAGAAAAAAATAAATCAGGTTTACTGAGGTAAAAAGAAGAATAAGTCCTCCAACCTGATTCCTCCATCAGGGTCTTTCTACACAAACAAAATGAGATTAAAAAAATTAATTTAATCCTATTTCTGGTGGGACATTAAAAAATAACCAAGTCCAAAGAAAGGTCTTCGAGATAGAATGTGAAGTTAAAGGCAGAGTGGATTATTCTCTGAAAAGTTTGGTTCTCTTATTTTCTTTTGTAGAATCAGGAGGGAAAATACAGCCAGCATATTGGTCAGATGTTGCTTGGGGTGTTAAATGTTGGCCAACCTTCCATAGCATACATATTGTATAACCTGAATGATGCCCAGAGAGTACAGACCTCTGCCAAGGACAATAATCCACTCTTTTGCGATATGCAAATCTGCAGGCACATCCACTGTATGTCTGGATGTGTTTCCAAACTAGAATTATATCAAAATATGGTTGTGCCCAGCTGGAGCCTCATTATCTCAGCTGTGCATTTATCTTGCAACTTAAATAGGAAACATTTCCCACACTTTTACATTCACTTGTGTGAAAAGCAGAAAAAAAAAAAAAAATTCATAGCCACACCTTGGTTTGAGATAAAAGCACTGCAACAGTTGTGGAAATCTTCAAATTGCACAAGTTCTCCCATAAAATCTCTGAGTGCTCTATAAGGACTGCTTTCTGTATGAAGCTACAGCAACTATATGTAGGCTACTCCAGAGGAATACTGGCACCCATGTATATCACTGTATTTCTACATTTGCTATACATTTTTTTTACTACTTAACTTCACTACCATCTACTGGATGTTACTGGAAGTGAAAAATCATTTCTGTTTTGGCTCCTTCCTAAAAAAGGAAAATGATTCTTGAATCCATGCTACTCTCTTCCACACAGTCTCATTGAAATCAAAGTCAGTTCAGAGTCAAGACTCAGTTCACTTCTCCTATTATAATGTCTTTTTTTAAGGATTCACCATTATCCCATAGTAGTCACTTGTAGCCACCATGGCTGCTTCCAAGCAAATGTTACAATCATCTCAAAACTTCTTCAAAGTTGTCAACAGCTGCGACCATTTGTACTTGCTAGCTAAGTAAACCTCTCTACTACATGTGTAAGAAAATGCTAAAAAAGAGGAGAGTCAGTTAAGAATAGGTTAAGAAAAGCTTGAACTTAAAGAAAATCACTTTGTTCCCCCCAGTTTACCAATCAGTTGTGGATATGATGGAACAGTTTCAGAACAGCATGACTAAATTAAAGACATATGTTTGGTTTGCGGCTTATTAAGGCTCTGACACTTCTGTGAGAGTCAACAGTAATGCTGGATTACATGCATGCATTGTTTCCTGTAAATCCCCTGTGTGTATGAGGGAAATGGAGCATGGGCCACATTGAACCAGTACCATATAAATAGGTAATTACATAATGCACATGCACCAAATAGCTACTGCTAAAAAATTAAGACCACTACTGGTGTAAAAAACATGGCTTGATTTTGTGATAAGCTTACAACTTCAAAAACAAGAAGATCTATCTCCTTTTTAAGTAGACTAACAGTAATGGAGTGTTTGGCTGATGTCTACATAAAAGCCTGTTTCATTTGAGAAGATGTACGGTGAAATAAAGAAATAAAGACACTAAAAATAAAAATTAATGGCTTTTTAATAAACATGTTTGAAGTCAGCAGGCTGCTGAGTCATGTGAGTGTCATTTTATCCTCTTCCAACATCAGGATGAAAAGTGGATGGATGATTAAGAGGACAATAATAAGATTACTTTTTTTTTATTAAACTGCACTGAAACATCACCATATACAGATTTTTGGACTTAGCCAGGATGATCACAAGCACACATAATCTCCTCATTAATCTGCAGGATTTAGGTAGCATATAGCATTACACATCACAGGGGTGTAATTGTATCTGACTTTGTACTTTTATAGCTTTTGTAGCAAACCCTGTCTTTAGTACAAACCCCCATCACAGGACTATGAAGTTCATACAGTTCATATTCAGTAATCTGTCACTAAATTTCTTTTGTAAGCCATTATTGCCTGTGTGTCTTCCATCTTTTTTTTGTTCCCATTAAAGATTTAACCCAGCAGAGATCAGAGTGGCCCCTGAAAGTAATTTGGATAGCGTGAGTCCAGTGTGGAAGAGAACACACCGTCGTGCTAAATCATGCACATCACTTTGAAAGCTCTTCTGTAGGGATATCAGCTGCACATGATTAGGTATGCAGACTCAGTTCACCCAAAGTGTTTGATGGTTTAATCTCGCTTTTGAAACGAAAAGTTAAAATTAAAAAGAAAGCAATTCTATCAATGCTGTTTGTTATTCTGTGACTCCATTCGCTTCTTGGGAAACATGTCCACTTTATTCTATATGGTGCCTGAGTTATAATGCAGTAAACACTGCTGTGATAAAATACAGAGACATTTTCCTTGAGGATATCTAGTTTTGAGTCTGTTTCTAGCACAAACCCATCATGATAAGCAAAAAAATGATATTTTTATGACAAACAACCTATCAGGTATCTGTGAATATATCATATGTTTACCTAACACTACAAGATATCTCACACTCCATATCTATTCCATACAGACACAATTTTAAGTGTACAGGAATAACATAAATAGTGTTATACATGTCTCAAAGTTTATCATGTCAGCAAACCTGCCAAATGGCTCAGATACCGAGAAAAGGACCATGTTCAGAGGAACAAAGTAAGGGACCGAGTGCTTCTTAAAGGGTTGCACACAATAAGGCTTGAAATGTGCAGTAAGGGGAAAAGATTAAAGGTTTTTCATGACATGTAGTATAACATCTTAGCCTCAAATTGAACCCAAAAATTAAACCTAAAAAAAAAGATATCAAAATAAATCTGAATCTTTATATAAGCAGTAAACCTTTTGAAGATATATTTTTTTCCCCTGGTGGGAAGTGAAGATATGACCTGTGACTAAGTTACTATCCTGATAGTGTGTGATCCCTACAGAGACAAACTCCCTCACATCTACAGATGCAAACACTCCTGAGCACATTTATAAATATATACTGTGTGTATGTTATATTATACTTTCACACAGAAATGCAGGCGTATGCAGCACCCTCCAAAGCACTGCATGGAGAAAAAAAAAATCGAAATATTTGAGTTGAAGGTTATACATGTATTGACTTAAGATACACAAACATGATATCTGACATTTAGAAAGACTACAAGTTTTGCCCAAGCAATCAGCTGGGTCACAGTGACCGCACAGTGACACACATGTTATGCAGAGGAGCTTCGAGACACCATGTTTGCACACAAATGCACTTCTGTTGGCGTGCGTTCAATGGCACTTTTCTGTAGGTGAGATCTGCCTCAGTGAGCTGTGCTAAAAAACCAAGGAGAGATCGCATGTTCAATGCTTTATGTGTGTAGCTGCTGCGAGACTACAATTTGTTGCTTGAATGCTCCAAGTTAGCAGGGTTACCTTTTCTGAGGCACAGTTAATTACCTAACTTTACGATCAAAGTTTTGAAGGCAGCTTAGAAACATCTGAAATGCAATTTATTTCTTAGCTCTCATAAAAAAAAAAAAAAAAACTACTTTGGAGGAGTACATAGTGTTTTTAGTGGCCCTCTTTTCAAAGACAAAATCCACAGTCAAGCTAGGTCACGGTTATTTTAACCTAAGAGCCTACAACCGGTCACACAAAAATGTATCTACAAAACAATGGTCATTTTTTGGCATATTTTCAGAGTGGAGCAGTCAAGTGTTGTAGGGAGTAATAGAACAAGAGGGAGCACCCACAGTGAGCTCAGAGATAAAGAGCTGCAGGCCAAAGGCTGCAAATCTCCAACTGTATTTTCACAAGGTCACTAGCTCAGTTCTGTTTCACTTCTCCCTGCTCTCCTCAGTTGTATAAGTGTGCAGCTTAAAATCAAAGGCTGGCCAAGATAATTGAAAAAAGTAAATTATTGCCTGACTTTCTCATTAAAAAGGCAATAGGTCTGATTTATTTGTCTCCTCCTAGAGTTCTGTAGCTTGTAATATTAGATCAAATTTGCTGTTACCACCAGTAGCCGCAGTTATTCCTAAATTAGCCACATTCAAAATCCTCAGAGTTGCCACTTAAGTCCTGATCCAGACCACAATTTCTAAAAACTTGCTCATTCCCATTAGTACCTAAAGGAACCTCTGGAAAATTAATTCATAAACAGGGCAAAGGCAAGTCATAAAGTCATGACAAAAGAAAAAGAAAATACTAGAATGAGATAATGCAACTGTAGGATGCTAATCTGAAATATCTGCACTGATGCAAATGCAGTTTAGGAGATACAAGATTTCATTTACAATCACTTTATAACAAAACATTTGTATAAAAGGTATATACTTTGTAGTTTGCTTGTGCTGATAGTGAATCATGGATTATACACATGAATTAATATTGAATACATTTTTAAAAATTAAACTACCTTTTATTTTGTAGTGTGGAGGATAAATTACAGAGTCTAATAGCCTGCAGAAATAAAAGCTGCTCTGTAGTCTGATGATACAGCAGCTGATACCTGTGTATCCCTTGATAAATGACAGAAGAATGAACAGGCTGTTGCTGGTGTGGGTGTTGTCTTTTGGTATCCTTTGGGCTCTGCACAGGCGCCTCATCTCACCAAAGTCACTGATGCTGGATGATGTTCTTGGGCTGTTTTAATCACCCCCAAAAGAGCCCTCCTGTCCTTGGCAAGGCAAGGCAAGTTTATTTATAAAGCACCATCAAGACACAAGGCAATTCAAAGTGTCTTACAGGGGCATTACAATACATTAAAATCTGAAATTAAGAACACAATATGATTGCATTTATAGTACAGTTAAAACAAAAAGACAAATAAATAATTAAGGATGAAAAGAGATTGCATGCAAAAGCCAATTAAAACAAAAGTAATAAAGGAGCCTAAATAGCTTCTAAATGAAGATTTCAATAAGTTAACTGTTATAATATCTCTCAGATGTGCAAGAGCTTCTTAATCTTGCTTGTTTTCATGCTTGGAACACTAAACAAACCTGTCTTAGATGACCTAAGGGGTCAAGATGCTTTACAAAACTCAGCTCAATCAGAGACATGTTTAGGCCCAGACCATTTAGTGAGACAAGTGAGAGGATTTTAAAATCTGTTCTTTAAAACATGATACACAGGGCTATGCACATCCCATGCCAAGTTGTGATGTTCCCATTCAGAATGCTTCTATGATACTACATTAGTCAAATTAAATAGGTCAATGACTTATGAGGGCACGGAAAAATGTAGGAGTCAAAAGGTTAATTGAAGCTGATTTTGCAGAGGTGAATCACTCAGCAACTCTAACATGCTTACAGAGTGTTTGTATAGTGGGGACACTTAAGTAAAGGTTCCTTCTCCCACAACTGAGAGCACATTTTTCATTAATTTTAACTGGTTAATCAATATTTTTACATAAATAATGGGTCAAATCACAATGCCTAATATTAGGTATCACTCATTTACCAACTCTAAAAACAATCAGCTGATTCTGGTTGCAGCATTAAATCTTCATTTAGCTCATTGTTTTGTTTTTTCCAGCCTTAAACTTTACTTTTTTATTCATTCTCACCTCTCTAATCAAACACCACATATGTTCCTACAAGGCAACCGTTTCGATGAAAAAGCTGTGATAAACCTGCTTTGAGCTAACAGCAGACACAGTTAGCAACTAACTGAAAGATGTTAGTGCATTCAGCAACTAACAACAAGCCAAGATATTTTCCTCAGAAGGTGATGGAGGTCAAGACTGCAGTTAGGATGCTAACACAATGTAAGTTTGATGCTACAGATGGCAAACACAAACAGGCATCGGTGTTAAACTCACGCTCCTTTGCCAAGATGACATCCAACACACACACACACACACAAACAAAATCCCTGGAAAAAAAAAAAGTGGTGATAACCTCCATCTCTCACAGTGAAACCTTTTTTTGAAACTCCATATTCTCTCCTCTCTTCTTCTTACATTTGGTCGAGACTATTTTTTTTCATCTTCGTAATAAGAATTTTGTTTATGGTGATCGTACATTGTGCTCTACAGAATGCAGTGCCTGGCTATAAATTGATTTTCTTAGGAGGATGATATATTTCGAAATAGGATGAAAACAAAAAAAAACAAGACAAACTATAGACAAAAGGTTTAACAAAGGGCGTGTGGTTCTGTTTCAGCAGAGCACAGCAGAAATTGCTTGTAGGCGTTTGAAGTGTGAAGGAGAAGTGTTGGCTGTGATAAGATAGTGATCTCATCCAACATTCTGAAGTAAAGGATTTCAATGCTTCTTTTAGAAGCTTGTAAAGGTTGCTTGTGGGAAACCTCAGCCCTTCTTATGTCTGTGTCCTGCTTTTGTAAAAGGTCACAAAGCTGAAAAGAGCCAGCAAAGAGCTCCTGAATAGCTGCTTAAATGAATGGCTGAAGTGGAGGACGGGGCAGATGCTGGTGTTATAATATCATGGTGATTTTCTATTGATTTGCTTGAGGTGAAAAAGAGGGTCATTATGTCAGGTTACTGAGGTTTGAATCTCCCTGCCTAATGATGGATAAACTGCATTTACTGCATCAATTTAAAGTAAACTTAAAGAAGAGAAGAACTCTTGCAGCTAATCTGGCTGTGAAATAATTTCTTCAACAAACAAAAACAATACAACAGCCATTCATTTTCAGTTTTTAATGTTTTTCAATGCAACACTGAGGAGCTATTTTTTATTTATAAAGTAACTGAAAAACCTCTCACAGTACATTCAACTCTCCTGCGGTCAATAACTCAAGTTTACTTCAAACTTGCTTATGAAGAATGAGGTTTTTAAAGGGCCTTAGGTATGTTCCATTGGAGTCAAACTGACTCAGTACCCCCACAGCCTCTATAAACAAAACACACATGTTGATCAAACAGTATTCCTTGGTTGATATCAAAGCACTTCCACCTTAAAACTGAATCCATGTATTTGACTCAGATGATTCAGAACGCTTTGAGGATATCCCTGACATCTCATGATTCAGATAGAAGTATTGAGCTGCATGTTTGCTTCCTTCAGGGGGTTAAAAATGTTTGGATTTATACAGCAGAGACTACAGGAAATTATATGCTAACTGTGGTTTAATGAGGATAAAACATCAGCAGTCCAATTTCTGTCCCTTATTAAGTCGACCAGTGTTAATCTCTCATCCTGTTATCACAGTGATGCTTTTTATTTTATTTTTTTCGCCAGGAAAGTGAAAATTTCATTGATGCATTTACTTCTTAATGGCTCGTGTTATTTTACGTGTATTTATAGCAGAGATAATTTCAAATATATATTAATATGTTAATGTGCAGTTATAATAAATGTGAGGTGATTGATAACTTTGTGCCCAAAGACAGGAGATGAGTCATGCAGTCTCCTTACATACATGTGGAGTTCAACTCTTCAAGTGGTTATGAACAAATTAATAACTTCTGTGATGTTCCTGTCAAAGGTAATTGAAAATTGAAATTTAGCACTGACTCAGAAAATGGATATGGATGAAAACTCGTCAGGAAAAGGGCTTTGCCGGTCTCTAATCTAATTAAACTTGAAAAGTGCGTTGTCCACATGGAGAGCTTAGTCGATGGCTTCCATGATTGTTTTGATTGAAGAGTGCCTTTTATTGTCATTTTTGGGATTTTAATTGAAATCCACTTCCTGTAACCCAAAAATAAGAGGGAAATACAAGATCTGAAAATAACACAAAACAGGCAGGAAGGAAACAAGGATGTAGGACGAAGGAGCAGAAAGAGACAGACTGACAAATGACAGAGGAAGGGACAAAGATTTTTACACACACACACACACATCCAACCCCCACACACACACAAATAAACAAAAGGGGGAGGGTAATTAAAGTGACAGGTAAAATTCATAGGTAACCAAAAAGGGCAGGAAAGCAACAATAATTGAACCTAAAAATGCAAACATGACACCATGCTTAACATGCCTTACAGAACTTGGAGGACAGTAGGCATTTTGCAGTTTTAAAGATCATGGGATAAAACAAAAAAATGTCTGCTCAGTTGTCAAAAAACCAAGCCAAACCCCTAAGTGTGAGGGTTTACGGATGCAAAAACCTATTTGCTGTGGGTGAAATCTTGCTAATTTCTCTGCTATTACTCTTTGTTTGAACTATGTAGTAGATTGTGTCCCTCTGCTCTCTACATTCATAAAATTAAACATATTTCTTCTCTAGTCAGCATAGACAGAGAGAATAATTACACACACCCAGTAGTGGAGGTTGACAGTTTGTGGCTTCCTGCTGCAGGCAGGTCGAGAGGCAAAATCCAATTTTTTAAATCCCAAATGGTTAAAAAATATACTTTTAGCTCTCATACTATTGGTAAAAGGCTCTCATTTCAGGCGCTTCCTCCTCCAGAGGGTCTGACTGTGCACAAAGCTGCACAATGCTCAATAGTGGACTGTTGGCATCAACTCTGTCCACTCAGCAAGGTCCTGAGATACAAGCTAATTTTTCACTCTAGTTTGAATATTTTAATACAAATGGCACCAATTCCTTTCAACAGCAGTCTGGTTATGTGAAATATCTCAGTGTCACAGTACATCCTGAACTGAGTCAAACAGTGGCAGATGTTAGATTTGTGATGACACTAGACTCTGGTTGCATTGAATGATACCCATTGTTGCTTGAAAGAGCTCAGATCAGGTTACTAAATTAGAGTCAGATTGATGAATGTTTATTGATTGTAATACTGACAAAATGACTGCACTACATTTAAGTCCTCCTTATCCTGAACATACTGTAAGTACCCTCCTTTGCAGACCAGGCTGACTGATTTACTTCCCACTGTTGAATGGTCATGCACTAGATGGAGGTTTGCAGCAGTTTTGAGACCAAAATATATTAAAAAAAATGCTCTTAGTGTCTGATATCGGGATTTGAGGTGGAACTCTGAATGGTTTCCCCTCTGGAAATGTGTAGTTTGTCTGTAAATAGATTTTTCTATGTTGTTATGTAATGGATTTTTTGCTTTCTTATGTTATCTACACTGATCTCCCTATAGTCTTTGCTGTAATGCAATATACATATATTTTACAAAGAGTTTGAGATGACTGAGAATGCCTGTGGCCCAAAAGTATGGATTTATTCTGGTATAATGCAGTGCCTCAAGACATGTTTATAGTGAGCGAAGTAAAATAGAGAAATACAATGAGATGTGAAGTCGTAAACTCTACTCTCATATTATCAACAGATGCATACATTTATTTTAGGACTGCAAGGCTATTTAACAGTGGGCGTCGATGCGGGCAAATCTCCTGAGCCAATCAACTTAGTTGGAGCTGACTGTTTCTGACTTCAATTTCCATCAATTAATATAGTAACATTAGAGCCAAAGCTAAGTAGGTGTGAGAATAATCCAGTTTTCTAGGTTTTTTCATGCAAAATGTCATACACCATCGATTGCATAGTCTTTGTAGTTCAAGAGAGCGCTTAGATCCATTTTTTTTTTAAATATCTAAGCACAAATTATGTCACTGATTCATCATCCAATCATGCCAGACCAGATAATATAATCAACAACCAACATATCCTGTAGATGCAGGAATGGACAAGCACAGCAAGCACTGTGAGGAAAAAGCAACTATGCACCCACTGTTCGGATGATGCTGCATAATAGTGGGCTGAGTGTGCAATCCTGTGTTGATTGACAGGCTTCTGTTTGTCTTATTAGTTATCATTTGTCAGATAGCTGTTAAAAGATGACACATGCATGACTGTACACCACCTGTAACTGCTGCTTTGGCCAAATGATAGGAACAAATTTACAGTTGACTCTCAGTTTACTGTGGATTTACATGAATATCTTGTGTTATTACATGTAAAATACAAGAAAAGATTCAGCATTTACATTGAAATTAACATTCCATGCCCTATAACTCATCAATGTTTGTTCAACAACAGCGCAACCCACTCAACACTCACAACATTAATGGCCTCAACTTGGCTCAGCATTTTGTTCCAAAAGGTATTAAAACTCTGAAAAACATGAAATGAAAAGGAGCCACATTTCAAAACTTTTTCTTTTTTCCAGAGTTTAAGAGATCAGGCCGTTCTTGGTCGACTTTGAAAGAAATCTAACCTGGCCGGTTCAAACGACCTCAGTGCTGCTTTTCATCTTCGGTGACAAACAACCTTTTGCCTCATTGGGGTGCATGTTGTTGATTTTGCCCTCTCTGTCTGTCTGTCTGTCTGTCATGCTGGCAGGCAGAACACTCCTGAGCTCCACAAAGTGAGGAGACGTGCCCTGAAAGTAAAGTAGTCTTGTTGTCGTAACCAATGACACCTGTGAAATACACAGTCCCACACACACACGCATACACAAATATAAATTGCAAATGAGAGCAATTACACAGTAAAACTCAGGTTTTGTTACTTTTCGTGTTACTTTTCCCCAGCTGCCAGGTAACCCAACAAATTAGTCTCAGCTGTCCCTCTTTCCTCTCTAAAGGGAAATGTTTTCTCTTAACTATGGTTCCTGAGATCCCAGGCTTCCTCTAGCACGACCTCACACACACATACGCACACACGTCGATGCTTCTCCATTTCCTGAGGCTCATAAGGCAGCGATATCTCCTCCCAACTCCAGTTCAAAATAATATCACTGATTTAGATTCGACAAACAGATGGACTCAGAGAGCTCTCAGGGAGTGGTTAAAGGCAAGGAGTTGAATCTGTATCACCATGCTAAACTCTATTACTAAAATATGTGGTGATATGTTCAAGGTAACATAACAGAGGGGCTGTAATGATTTATATATGTGCCTGCAGCTGCGCAACAGTCTTTGATGCCAAACCAAGAAAAAAAAAATCCTCTTTACCTCAATGCATCCAGAGGTGGCTTGCTGAAATCCTACAAATATGAAAACAGTTTTTGATCATTTTTTTCTTCCTGCAGAGATTCTCAAACATTTTGGGCCCAATTTCTTGCCTTCCCAGAATACTCAGGTGTAACTGGTAGCTGAAACCGGCTAATGACGCCCATTATTTTCATACATACTGTGTGGCAGTCCCTTTTTTTGTGTATGCACCCAGGAAGTGTGTGTTCGCTTGAGGTGATAATTGAGTTTTGATCAAAAAAAATCTCTTAATTAAAATACTAATAAAACTAAGAGGCCAAAGCCATGCTAGAGACTGTACTTTGGCACAATGGTCTACGTCAATATTGTACTCTTACATGCTCATGAGTACAATATTGACATGCAGATGTTGAACGGATATGAAGTTTATTATTTTTGCCATTTTTATTTTTGCACGCTACCATGCTGTCTTTTGTCATTAGTTTGGGAATGTAGTCAAAGGTCAAAAAAGTTAAATAGATAAAAAAATTCATCATTTCAACATCATTTGCATGTCTCAGTGGGATATGTTTGAAAATCATTTAATCTGGTTTCATTTCTAGTGTTCAAACCCCTATTTAAATAAAGTATTTCTCCAGTTGCAAACAATGAGCCTTTTTATATTCTTACTAATGGTAAATATTTATGCACCTTTGATTGGATGTTTTCCAGTCAAATTTGATTTTAATAACATTCCTGGAATGAGTAAGATTTTTCTCACTTATATCACTAAATGTGTGATGTCTTTCCTTTGCACAGCTATTCATCACATGTTTGCATATCTTAAACCTGGAGCAGTGGGCTCTGGACCTCTCAGCGGCACTGGCAGCTGTGAGACATATGCTGCTGTGTCTGCAGCAGATGCCAGCAAACGCAATGACACATTAACTGGATGTCGCTAGATGGCAAAGACATTTCCACAATAAAATATAAAACAAATGCAGAATCAGAATTACAGCTAAAGTGGAAAGTACACATAATACATTTTTCTCTATTAAATAAGCTCTACCACAAATAAAATGATTGACAGCTTTAAAATCATGATGGATTTTTGGTTTGGTTTTGGTCTCGCTTATAAGATGCTTAAGAAATAACTAAACCTATGCCTGTATTTTGGGTTATATATTTAAGTAATACCAAATGAAGACACCAACTATGATGATGCCCTGCTACATCACAACATCATCTATCTCATAAATCTCTTATGATTTTGATTGAGTGACTGCGAAACAGCAGAAATTAAATATTATGCATTTAATAAACATGACATTTGCTATTGGATCAGTTATGTGGTGACCATCAATGAGCTTGGCTCCAGCCATGTCTGGAGAAAAGATCAAACCAGTCATTTCGGAAAGGCATAATGGTGCAAGAAATGGAATAAAAGCATTAAATTAATCCTGCAAAATACATGATGATGACACTGAAATAGCCATTTCTAGCTTGTCCCTCTGCCTTTCATCTTTCAATTCTGAGTACCTTACGGGCATAGAGAAAGGGTATGATACAAGGGATATGACCCATTACTGGCTGTTAGAGGAGGCATAAATCCCTAATACAGTGCAATATTTTCTGTCTCATCTCCCCAAACACAATAGAGTGGTGAAAAGAAGAGCACATGACAAAGTAGTCATTGGGGCATTGCAGGGATTGGCTATTGAGTGGGAAAAAAACACATTAAGCTAATGGATGAAGCCAATGGACTGCTCTTCAACCCCACAGCCTCCAAACACCGTCTACAACCTCCGAAGACTAATATATCATCCTGTCAAGGCGTGCTGGACAACTGCTGCCCTCCCTGTGCAGGATGTCTCTGACAGAGCTCAGGTCTGAAGTCTAACGAAGGACTAAAGCATTGGTTGGAGGACAGTTAATCAGAATATGTATATGTACAGTGCTTTAATGTTATAATAAAGCACAGTGTCAAATATGTAAGCTCTTTGATAAACTATTTCTTCCAGAAGCACATAGTCTCACTTGTGGTCTTTCTTGAATCCCTCCAATACTTTTGAGTACATAGCACTTATCAACTGTTGGGTTTACAGGTGGATCTGAATAGTTTGTAGCATTTACCTTATGGAGGTGCAGCAGCTGCAGACAGTCACTGCAGCATTAATGATAAAAAAGTGTCAATACATGTCATAACATTCATAGATATTAGGGCTGTCAGTCGATTAAAATTTTTAATTGCGATTAATCGCATTAGTGTCCTGAGTTAACGCGTTATTAACGCGTTATTACCGTGAATATTTTACCCTGCCCTTTTACATTTACAATAAATACAAATTACTTTTGTTTCGTCCAGAGAACC
>JAPZDY010000011.1:5089976-5105259 GCA_029783645.1 Ctenochaetus hawaiiensis
AAATTTGCTTCCAAACATAATGAGACAAAAGGAAAAAGGGAGAGTCTGAGAAAAAAAAAAAGTAATCTGTAAACACAATCACACACACACACACACACACACACACACTCACACACACGCAATCCCATCAATACTGTCAACATCTCTGTGGGGTTAGTGCACCATTTGGGCCAAATAAATAAAAACAAATAGTCTAGCAATCTAATTCATGCCAGTGGCCAACATTTGCTTCACCTTCTGTCTCAATGCACCTTGGGGCTTCACCTGTCACCGTCTTGGATGGTGGAGTGAGTCGGTGGTTACATGTGGTGTTAGCAGAAATCCTCTTGAGATAAGCAACAGCTTTCTTATTTGTACCTGACTTATATAGTTCACGCACGGGTCCTGTTTGTGGTAATCAACTCCCCCTCCCTGTTGCAGCTGACTCTTTGTGAATGGATGCCAGTCACTTTGTGTTAATCTTTTCTCACTTGGCAGATCACAGCCACCTGTGCTCTCCACTGCAGAGCAGCCTGATTACTGAGAAGCTTGATTCACTCACTTGTTCACAAAAACACTACTCAATCTGAGTTTAGCTCGAGACAAGCGGACAACATGTCAGAACAAGATCAATGAAAAAAAAAGTTCTTGTGCCAACATTCAGAGGATTTAGATGGTTGACAGTCGGTTAATCCTGTGCTCATCCCCACCAATAGCCTCCTGTACAAACATGACAGATAACTCACTGAAAGAAACAGTAAAGCTACTGCCTTTTTTTTGGATAATGTTATATTAATGTTTGCTTACAATGTTAGCATGCTGCAATGGATGATTTTGTGGTTTGGTCACTGCTTTTTTAGCTTGTTGTCAATGAAAACATTGAAACACAGAAGTGGAGACAATAATGAAATAGTACTTTTTCATTCCCAGAATCTGTAGCATTTGAAAAAAAGGGCCACTTAAAGAGTCATAAAGGTACACAAATGAGGATTTTGCTTATTAGAATAACTGATTAGACAGGTAAATCAACCTCTGAAATAAGAAAAACATGAGTAACATTGTGTAACCTTTGCAGAAGCATGCAGGTTGTTCAATAAGAAGTGCCGAAAAATGCTGATCCTTTAAATGCCACTTGAGGCTGCTCCAAAAATGAATCAATCCCCACTGACCCCTCACATTTAAGAGCAAGCTTTACTGACATTACTACTTTGCTAGCATTTTGCTCCCTCACTCTCTTACACCTCTCTGTCCTCCCCATGATGTCCGGAGTTTGTTGGTTTTTGTGGAATGTAAAGACCAACAATCTGCTGAACCCTTCCAGGTTTTAGCTGTGATGCTAACTGGAACTGCAAACTCAACAGGCCGAGGGAGCAACTTAGTGGTAATTAGATAAATTTAGGACTGCATATCTTAAAGTTGTCCATGCATGACCAAGTTGGAGGCTGCATGTTATCTTCACTAATGCTGGAAAAATGAAAACATTAGAAGAAAAGTTGTGGGTGTCAAATTATTGGAGGCAGAAGAATTGATTTTTTCAATTCCCACAGTATGATTGCTTTGGGCTTTTGTGGTGAAAATGAAAAAGAAGCTTGACTCGTTTTGTAGATCTGCCTATCTGCTTGTTTGATTGTTTCTTTTGGTATAAACTTACAATGAAAAAAGTGCACACTTAGGACGTGTGCTCAGTTGAGTGCCATTCAAAGAACCAGAGAGCTTAGAATGGGATGACTGCAAATGCTGGGTTCACCAGTGGCACTGGTAAACTTTGAATCCAAGCTTTCACCAAAATATGCATCACCTTCTGTTATAGCACAAATCCTGAAGTGGTGAAGCCTTTTGTCTGCGACAAATAAGGAATCAAGCTCATTAAATCAAATCACTTCAAAGACAGTGACACAGCAAAACAAGAGCGAACATTTCAGCAAAGGAGTTTAAAACATTTTTGATACTTAATTAAAAGCAAGCTACCTCTCTTATAGTTTCAGATTGCTTTTTTACTCAAATCTCTTTGAACAGTGTCCTCTGATTGTCTAGACACCATGCTGATCCCCAACTCCCTCAGTCTGCATGTTAAAGGATTATACAAGGCTTGAAGAGAATCAAAACACTGCAACACATTTTTTGCAGAATGCATGCATAGAGCATCTATTTTGCAATGTTAGCAGTAAATACAATACAAGCACAGTGTCTTTTAAAACACACAATTTTGTACCAAGGACTGATATAAAAACATGAAACAGTCATGCCCTATACACAACCATCTCAGGAGGAAAATAAATGAAGAATAAGACTGTCTCATCTTTCCTGTATGCAAATGAGCTTTATACAAGTAGCTGTCTGTCTAATTTGCCTCCACAATTTTGCAGCATTATACAGACAGAGCTGGTGGGCACAGAAGATGACAGATTAAACAGAGTAGAAATAAAGCAGTTTCAGTTTTTAAAAAAAGAGAAACTTTTAGGATAAAGCAGGGAAAGATGAAAAGTTCTGTACTGCTGTATTAACTTTTACCTTAAAATCAGAGTTTCTTTCAGATGATGAAGATATTCCGAATTGAAATGCCACAGGTGGAGAGATAGATGCGTCTCTTGCAAAACAATGAGTTTATGATGTAAGTGACAGAAATAACTACAGAAATGCCAAAAAAAGCATCATCCTCTCAGCTTTTTTCCATAAACATCTGCATGTTCATAAATCAAAACGGCTACGGTGCTATAAAGTCTGACACTAAATTGCTGTAATTTACTAGAAAAAGTGTAGCAGGTTTTTTCGGGATGTATGTCTAAAGATTTAAAATGAGCATGCTGATTTTGAGTAGTACCTTTTTAAAACTTTGCTCTTGTTTTTATTACCTTTATCTGTCTGTCTAAATTTGATCGATCCCGAACAGACTGGGACAGAATGAGCAATGACATGCAACCAAATTCACATTCAAGACCCAGTAACATGGTGAGTGCCTCACTCAGTGAGCACTCGTCTTAATCAAATAAGTGCTTTAATCTTATGCATATGACTTGATCTGCAGTCCTATTTATAAATAATCCCTCTTAACCTTTTGACCATGGTATATCCATTTTGGCAACAGCCAGAGCGGCAAAAACAAAACATCCATAACAGTGCATCTGCAATAAGTGGCAGTCCATTTCCTTTTGCATTAGGGCCCGGCTAAAAAGAACCCTTTTTTTTTTCCCCTGCCTCTCGTTGTGCACAACAGCATATCTGTCTTTCATCTAATCCAGCGACTCGATCAATTATGCATGCAAGCTAAGCACGCCTTTCTTACTCAAGTACATGAGAGCATCACGGCTGATATAGTGAGGCGCCAAGGTGTTTGTGTATAACGACAGTGTGTCGTCATTATCCTTTATTTCTCTCCTGCTTTGTGGTCAGACCTTTCACTCTCACATTACAAGTGCCAAGAGAAAACTTTAAAGCTTATTCTCTACAGTTGATATGTTGACAATGATCTGTGGCTTTACATTAGACAGCTAATTTGTCTAATAATAGATTTTAGTGGTTCTTGCTGGCTTAAAAGTCATGCTCATTGTGAAAACACTGCTACAAAGGCATATGTGAGCCACATTATACCCTTGCATTAATGTTGATGTTAAAGGCACTGGAAATCTACTTTCTTAATCAACTTTGGGGCTCATGGGGTTCTCTATCAAATTTTGCTAGTTTTCACATTACTGTGTTTTTCTATTTGTCTGCACTCTTCTCATTGGATAGGAGTGGGTGGAGCTCAGTTGAAAATGTCAGTGCACAAATGAGCATTTAGCAATAATTGAATCAAAATCGAATGACGATGTGAGACTGTCTGACTATGGCCTTTTGCAAGGGCACTGTCAATCAGATCTGTCTAAACCACACCCACAGATGCAGATGATCTCTTTGAGAAGTTTTACTTTAACAGGACAAAGTGATATTTTCTTCTGAACTTCAACTTCAATCTAAGAATTTTGTCAAGATGGTTACGGATATGGTATTATTAACAACCAGCATGAATTTCTTACACTATTACAGAATAAAATAATAAAATAAATTGCTGGTATCTTGAGCTCTCTATTACCCGGTTTTTCTTTCATTTTCTCTGTCTGTTTCAATATTTATTGTTTTAGCCATGCTGGTCTCATTGCTCCGGAGAGCACTTTCATTGGGTTTACGTTTGTGTTTTTTAATGAATAACAACTACTGGATGAACTACCATGAATCATGCAATATACATCATTTCCCCCTCATGAGATCATGATCAGTGATCATTTTTCAGTTCGACATTGTGGGGAAAATTCATGAAAAAAATGGAAAATGAAAAATTTCAGGTCAAATTTTCATTTTGTTCAACACTTTTGTCCAGATACCTGCAAAGCTAATGAGATTCCATTCAGCTTAAGTATATAGTGTTGTTTTTTTGTTACTCAGCAATTGCTAGCATGCTAACATGTTAAACTAAGATATTGATCATTGCATTACAGGCTTACCTGCTTACTATCATCATGTTACTATTGACCTTACGAGCTTTTTAGCATGCTTATATTAGCATTTAGCTCAAAGTGCTGTTGTGTCTAAGTACAGCTTAACAGAGTTTCTGGTATTGCTATAAACGCTTGTCCTACATAGCAAAAGCATGAGGACACCGACCCTAACATAGTTGGATGAGGTTGAGGTCAGGGCTCTATGCTAACAAGTTATGTTCTTCCACACAAGACTAAAGAAATCACAGTCAAAAATATAATTTCATGTAGCATAAATATTTCCCACTTTTGGCACCAGATAGGCCTTAAATCATATTACATCTGTTTTTCATCAACATTTTCCAGTTGGACCATGTTGGAGTATATATCAAAATTAAACACCTGACAGCTTGTAATAAACAGGGACTTCATATGAAGCTCCAATTAACCAGCATGCTCAGCCAGTGTTTTCTCTGTTTGCTTCCATGTAACAGAGTTGTAGCATGAGATATTTTACTTATTAACATAGCCAGTGATTTGGAGAGGCAGCTGTACTGTAATTGTGGAGGATGTGCGGAAGAAAGTAATTAGATCATTGCGATGCTGTGTTTTGCCTGCAGCTGTCTGTTTTTCATCAGTTTTTCTAAATGAGTTTGTCACATCCCTCATTCTCTGTCTATACAGAGGGTCCAGTTATTTTTCTATTTGTGTTGAGAATTCACTGAGCATTAAATGATGAAAGTTTTAATATCTGGCTGTTGTAATGGATACTACACACGCACCTTGTTTGAGCTGAAAGTTTTCTTTTTCTAACAGACTCTGAAACTGACCTATACTAAACTAAATATGAGGTGCTTTCACTTAATTAAGGGGTTCAAATCAAGGGAGAACACCTATGAGATGATTTCAAGCAATCTTACCGTTAAAAAACTCAGTAGAGGTGAAATGAACACACTCTTCAAATGTGCGTTGACTTAAGATGACTTGTGGTTGGTTTGTATGTTTTGTTTTGTTCGGCTGACATCCGGACGCCTGACTGCATCCTGTCTATTGTGCGCTTCCTTAATCAGGTGCATCTAAAACCTGAGCTTTCCATTACAGGAAGGGGTCCTTTCAAATATTAAATCGTGCTAAAATGCTCCGTTGGGCTGCTGCCATGGAAATATGGACTGTCATTTGTACTCTAAACATTATCTACTTCTGATTTCTTAGATCTCGATTGCAAAAGAGGAAGGGAGGTGGTTCTTTTAAGCACAGCTAATGGCTTTTCCTTTCATTATTGCCTTCCTCAGAGCGCACAGAGGACCTCCATATGTTAAAGGATGAAGATGTCAATGTGGAAATAATTCTGGTAGTTTCACAAACTAAACAAGAGGAAGAAACCTCTCTAAAACTTCCAGAGGCCCTTTTCTTTGTTGAAATTAGGCGTCTGAACCTGACTCCACTCATCGTCTGTGGTGGTCTCGGGTGTTGTGTCTCTTTCTGTCACTCATGTCTAATTAATTAACTCTGCCAGGTCTTCAGAGCCCTCAGCAGCAGAAGCAGGTTACCTTGGTAGCAGGTCATGCAACATCTCTAGATATGCTGGTGTGAGCAGAAAATACTCCAAAAAGGCAGTGTAGTAGATTAACAACTCTTTATTAGGGAGATGTTTATAGTCATTCCAGCATTTCTATTTCTGCTGACAAGCACAAATAGGAATAGGCCTCAATATTACTTTAGCAGAACATCCACATGTACAGATTATGTATCTAATAAATTCAGAGTGGTGGTACGATAAAATGTTTGTTTTTTTTTAGCTGAGTGTCAGTACATTGGTAAATCGTAAGAGTGTCATTATCACAAATATAAAAATCCAACAGACTCTACATCAGTCCTTTGATGCTGTATGTGCTGTTTCCACTTACAGCTGTCATCTCTGTTCCTACATCTTATCTGTGATAAGAATTGCATCTGTAAGCTTTTTATTCCGCTCAACTTTGAGCAAATTGAAAAGTATAAAGCCTTTAAATGTGGGCCATCAATACAAATCCAGGCTAAATTAGATTCAGGTCATGAAAGAAGGATGAGTCAGCACAAATGTGTATCCATGCAAGTCTTCAGGGGTAAAAAAAACAATAGAATGAAGAAAATAAAAAAACTGGAACGTAAAAATACATATAGCAGCACAGCAAATTTAGGTGCAACATTTGCTCAGTTGCTTGATACCTGGCTTGGGAACCATCAGGTTTCACAAGCAGTCAGTAAAAAATGTAGACTGGTAGCTTGGGAAGTTCCAGCTCACCATCTGTGCTTCTCCAACAAATTAGCTCTGGTACTTCAACTTGTTCTTTTCAGGATTCGTGCAATCCTTGTGCTATCTAGCACTGATCACAAGTTTTAAGTGGACACATTGTTATAATATGTTTAATATGTCATTATCAAAGGCCATTTCAAAATGCACAGCGACATACAGAATTTGACAAACCCACTTCTGTCTCCAATAAAAATAATTTCATTTACAGGGTAACTTTCAAACAAAGTTACTAAGTACTTCACAACGACGATCAAAACAGACAATAAAAGTAAACAAAATCCAAACAATTAGTAATATGGTGAAAAAAATACTACTCTTAAAAAAAAAAAAAAACATAAACTTAAGTCTTAAGAAGAGTTTTAAAAGAAGATACTAAGTTTGCCTGCCTGAGGTTTCCAGGAAGTTCCATGTCTTTCAATCAAGAGAGATTATTGTTTGGTTCCAGTTGAAACCAACTATTTGGTGCCAGACCAGTGTCTTTTTTCCTTTTAAAATATTTGAACTGTTTAAAATCAGGTGTGGAAACTGGAACAGAACCCTGTTTGTATAAAAGGTCCACTTGCAAGGTTCCACTCTGGCCCTCGACTTGCATATCTCTTTAAAGTACATGTTGATCAGTCTACTTTTAGGACTGGTCATGAAATTGTCATGAAATGTGTCCTTTTTTTAGATCAAATAGATAGATCAAATTTATAGATTAAATTTATAGGTCTTATAGATCTTATAAAACAAATTCTGTGACTATATCTTGATCTTCTTCTTGTGACCCGTAGCGGTTCTCAAATGTACTGCATCACTGAATTGTACAAAAGTGGTGCAGGAACAAAAGAAAGATTATGTCACTTTTTAATGAAATGTTGTGAGACTAGGTTGCGCCCGTACAGGATCATACATGTATTTCAGTAATTTTACCAGATGGATTTAGAGGGTACATTGTCTTCTATCAATTTCCATCACCTATAAATTCATTCAGTCCATAATATAAAAACAAGACATGAATGATTATGAGTCCTCAAATACATTATTCATACTGCATGCTTTAGGGCAGTTCAGGTTTTTGATATATATGACAGACAAAAGATCATTCTGCTGGGATATCGTGTACTTTCCTTAGCAGAGACCGACTAATTCTTCTAGAAAATGAAGTCTAATCTATTACCAATCCATAAAGTTTGCCTGCAATTTATTTGAAGTATGAGAGCAGCCTTCAGGTACAATGTGAAGACATCACACATGTATGAAATAGCTCTGTGAAGTCTAGTTTCAGGTCTCAGTGTTTATTCACAAATATTGACACAAATAGTTCTGGTTTAAACAAATCCAGAAACTAAAGTGGTATTTCTTTTAAGGATGACAATATTGATATCAGGAGCTGTTGGCGGGCAATTTTCATCCTGTAAAATGTCAATTAATGCCACTCTTGTCTTAGCTGTAACATTTTATTTTGCAAGTCTGGCATCTTGGTGGATCTTAGCTCCATGTGCTCACATTTTGAAAATATGCAGCTTTGTGTTCACAATGGGAGATAAATGAGATAGTTTTTCTTGCTGTGCTCGCAGGAGTTACAGCCTGTCCCCATTACCCCATCCAGGCCATAAATAGGCAGAAACCTGTGACACATTTAATTAAACTCAAAGGCTCAAGCTGTCAGACATTGTGTTTGGCCCACCCATCTTGATCCTAATGGATGCTTGTGGTCCTAGAACCACTGTGTCAGCTCTAGGAAGGGATGTAGAATAATGGGGTTCTGTATGATGTGGTATTAAATCAACACTGTCAGACTAAGACGTGAAATTGTCTGAGGATGAGAAAACATTGCCCAATCATCAATCAGTCTCGAAGATTGAGGAAATAATTTGTGCATGGCTGCAATTTAAATCTGGTTTGTAAAGTGATAAAATGGTGTAACATGTTAACAGGCAATTTTCTAAAAAACCAAGAGGTAAACAACGCGCCATCTGTCAGAGCAAATCCTCTGATTTCTGTCGAATGAGGAGGAGAAAGGATAATGTTTGGATGAAGCCTTGACTCAACAGGAACGCTAGAAGAGCATCAGATGGCAGGTAGCATCTGGAAAAATCACACCAACTGTGCCTATTCAGGAGGTAAGCCACATGTCGCTGAACAAGCTCCACACAAAGAGCAGCTGTGCTCCAGATTAGTCAGTGTTCTTCTTCTCTGCTTTGTCATACTGTTCTGCAGTGATGGACAGGTAGATAAGAGATTAGCGTTTGGCAGCAGTCTATCGGATTTCAGAGCAAGAAAGGAAATCCAATTACCACTTCAGTCTATGATATCATGTGGGGGATAAGCTACTCCAGAGAACAGACATTAGGAATGGTCTTAAAGGGAGCAAAAAGACAGATTGAAGAGACATTCTTACTTATAATAGTATTGGCTTTATCTGTATCTTCTTGGCTTCGTAGTGGAAGGCATTTTTTAATCAAACAAATGCGTCAGAGGCATAATTTCCTCTTTTTACAGCCATTGTGATGCCATTAACACCAACTATCCTTTGTCACTGTTACTGAGTCTGACAACTTTTCAACAACAATGTAGTCATATCTGTATCTTTTAGAGCAAAATACTCTACTAAGAGATCGTTTATTTTAATCTTGGTGAAGGCGCAAAAGTGAATTGATGAGCATACTTTTCAGAGTTTTAGGATTGCCATTTGTTCACGCCTCCACACAAACACATTTGATTGACTGCATTGTACGTCCACATCCCTGACTCTAGGAAGAATCAGCATAAATATTATATGTTTATTCATCGCATATATCACTCTTTAAAACAGATTTAATAGACACTTGGCTACAGCAGAATCAAGCTGTAAATATTCTAAATAAAACCCTGTCATGAACCCTGATTTTTCTCTGTAAGTCATTCATGTTTCCCCATATTTCCTCTTTTATTTTTGTGACACATATCTTGTTTTTTTTTAATTCTGTGTCCTGTTATGTTTCCTTTATGTGTGACTGCTTGCCCCATCCTAATCTGACTCACTGTCTTCCCTGTCTTTGAGTGTTTAAGTCATTGTCTGTCCCTCCTTCAGTGTCAGTTATCAGTTTCAGCTACCCTGTCCTGTCTTCGTTCTCACTCCAATGTTTCTTTGTCCAAGTCCTGCCTGTTTGCCTTATGTCAATCTAATTTGTGTTTTTTTTAGTTCTTGTATTCCCTGTAAATCCTATTAAACTCTGATATATAAAAACATTCATAGCAGATTTGCCAATAAAACATTCATTTTGAGTTGATTTGGTCAATTGACAAATTTCGATACAATATTCACTTCCTTTTATCTTTGTTTTTAGACTCTTCCAACTACTGAGGGAGAGATCTCACACTGTGACTGATTGCTGAACTTCACTAACTAACTTTGCTAATTTTGTCTGTCTAGTTTGGTAGCATAAAGTCAGTCAATCTAAGTTTCTCTGCTGAAATCAGCTGCCTGCTGAGTCTACTGAGACAACACTAATGAGAGAGTGGTAAGAGTAAACTCAAATAGTAAATTCCCTAAATCCTTTAGTATTAAGGGCAGCAGCCCCAGGTATTGAATCTCTGTGGATTCTGAACCATGTGCAACCCCTTTTCACATACAAGTTATCATGCTATCTGTTGTTAATGTGATGTAAAGTATGTATTATCTTCAAGGCTGGATGCCACAATGTAGAAAGCAGCAGAATAAGGAGCTGTTCCATGTTGATGAGTTGACCTTGGATTTTTTTTCCTTTGGTTTACTTCCATTTTCAGGGTGACGGTGTTGTTGTTTCATAATGTAGAATTTTCTAATGCAAGCCTAAAAAATGTTGTGTATCAGTGTGTTAAGGTCAGACTCAGGACCTGGGATGTGTCTCCACATTTCCACTAAAAAGGCTTGTACATTTTTGATAAAACCATGGAAACATGGAGCATAAAAAATGAAATTCAGATATTGGAATTAGCATATTTGGAGTTCTGACAGTTTGAATGTAATATTATTCATTCTTGCAAATGCTGCTTACAGTTCCTCAGCATTAAATTTTTAATGTTATGCTTGTCATCCTAAGTAATTTCAGAATGTAGCTTCAAAAATTAAGTAAAAAATGTTTATATAAACATGGGTGATGTTTAACTGACATGAACTTACCATTAAGACAGTGTGAAGACAGGCTTGACTGTAGTGACTCAGTGTTATTCCTCAGAAAGTCAAAGTTGCATGAGGCAAGTTGTTGTCTGACAGACTGACAGCACACTAAAAATCCTAAACCCACACTTTAAACTTTGGAACACAAATTTGGCAAATTTGGACTGAATTTAAATCAGCTGCAAGACTGATCAGTTGCCTAGCAACAGTGTTGGTATTGGCGTCAACAGGTCCTCCAGCCCTGTAAAGCCATGCTGAGGCAGGCTACATGATATACAGCTGATCTAGCATGGATGAAAAATAGATCTGCCTTTGTATCCCATGGTTATTATTCAGTAATAAAGGCTGTAATGTATGCTAAAGATTTATTGTTAAACATAGTGCTGTTTCCCATTTCTTTCATAGTCCACATTGTGTTCAGGCACAGGGCTGAGTCTATTTTAGTTAACTGGATCATGTTGAACAAAACAAAACCGAGTTCCATCCACAGCCTTCACTTTGACTGATCCTAAACTACTAAAGTCAAGTTCTTGCCGTAAAATGATACATAAATGTTTAGTTAACAGGACTTATTAGTCTTATAATTAGCCTTATAATTTATTAGAGGAAAGCAACATCTCTTTAATTTATATGCATAGCTGTTACTGCCTGTGGGTATGTTTGACCTTTCAGACCTTCTATGTATGTTTCTTTTTGTTTAGCTATAAATAAAATTAAAAAACAAAAATGATTTCAAGAAATAAAATAAGCAAATAATTAAAATATAATCAATATATATGATGAAAAAAGTGTTCTTTGGGAGTCTCAGTCATGAATAAACATCACTGTCTTACAATACAGGATGACCTCAACAAAAAAAAAAGTCAAGAAAAATAAGCTGCGCTACACTTGTGAGGCTCTTTATTCTGCAAATTTTTTTTGGAAATGATGAGCCCTTGATGTCTCACTGAGATAGACAGAAACAGACATCTTACTTCCATCATGCAACCAATATTTTTGTCTAAAATGACTGATGTCACCGACAGATTTTATCAGCTGTAGCTATCACGCTAATTAAGCTAATTGAGATGGTTGAGAATACTCTCTCTGTATTAAAGGGTGATTATTTGTTTCCAGCAGTCATTGTAAATGGAGAACCCTGTAAAAGCGGAAATATTTGCTTGATGGCTATATACATTGTACTAAATCGTTACTTGCAGACCAACTAATGATCTGTGTCACTGGAGACATGGAAATTAAAACCAAAAAATCAAAAAAACAAAAACAGCATTGCAGTGTAGTGTGGGTTAGTTAAAGTAATTTGGTACGATTTAAAAAAACAAACAAATGAACAAAAAAAACTTTCGATCAATCATAACCCTTCTTAGCCTCCCATCTTATGCATATGTTTGTAATTTAGTAAGTATATTTTAAATAAGGGCCTAACCTTAGCCTTACCTCTGATAGCATCCTGTAGTGTATAGCTATAAAGTGGATGTGCCAGTTGTGTATGAGTTTTTTGACAACATCCTCTAAGCACTCTTTCAAAAGCACCATGCAGCAATCACTGAACAGTTTATTCAGTGTTTGCAACAGGAATGACACAGATATTTTTTTCTGACTTTATATTCAAGTCAAGGTCATATCAAACACTTTCTCCAATTGCATAACCTGCAAGTAAAAGCTTGTGTACATTAAGAGCCATTTATATAAACGTTTGGATGAATGTTTAAACTAAGATTTTCCCTGTTTTGTATTTGGTCAAGTTAAAGTGATTATTATGCTTCTTCCAGCTTCCTTAAATGATAAAAACTGTTACTTGCAAGACTCTTACAACACACTTGAATCAGGCTGGGGACATTAAAGAAATATGGTGTTTGGACAAGATCAATCCTGTCATTTCATGTTTTGTTTCGCAGCTAAGACAATGTGTCCAAAACAGCATGAAAGGGATTTGAGTACTTACATTCTTTATCCTCTTTAAGTGTCCAATCAAAAGGAAAACTGTGGTGTTTGTCCTCCAGCTTTCAGTATTCATCCCTTTTTCATGTAAATTTGCATGATCCAAGAGGACTTGTGAGGACTGAGTAACTGAATGTACAAAGAATAAGGTCATGAGATCAGGGACAGGTGTCTATCTGAAACAAATGTTTTCCATTTGCATAAAAGACCAAAGCAGCTTTTTGAACACAACAAGACACTGGTAATGCTGTGGAGAAATACAACCACAGTACAGGAAGCATACAGGCTGTATGTACATAAACCCAGAGTAATTCTTTAATAATTCATGAGGAAAAAGAGAGAAACAGGAGTGTTTGGAATGAAACATGAGAACAATGTATACAGATGAAATTTGATAATGAATGTACAATTTTAAGTTTCTATTATTAAAATAGTACCAAAAGGACAAATTTGTGAATTTAGCATCACATGTTGTTAGAATATCCGTCCATATTAATTAACAGCGTTCATGTTCACATTAGCCCATCATGTGATTTAATCTTAGCAATGTAATGCTAATTCTGACTTCTTTAGACTCTTATGTGACTTCAGCGTTATTCTGTTCTGACCTGTTCAACATAGTTAAATGAAAAAAAAACCCAAAAACCTATGTAAAAACTCTTGATGATCTAGAAAGACATCTATGTGACAAATATAAAGCTACAGCCATGAAGTCACAACTGGTTAGCTTAGCTTGACACAAAGACTGGAAGCAGGGGGAAACAACTAATGTGTCCAAGGTAACAAATCTACCTGCAACCTCCTATTTGATTCACTACATATTAACATGACAGAACTAAAACGGCCCCGAGAGAGCATGGCATTCCACCCGGGTAAATATTTCTCTTTAGAATGCAAATCTGCACAACTTCTATACAGTTATGCATATGTTTCCAAAACTATTAGAGTTATGTTAAAATATGGATGGTATTTTAAAAATCAACAAGATCTTATGTTTTCATAAACAAGCCTTAGTCTGAGTAGACAAAAAAAAAACAAAAAAAACAAAACACTGACATGGTTTTACCAGTTCTCCATTCAAACTTTGTCACCAAGTGCTCCAAATCAACTGCTTTCTGGATAACGTTTAGGTAATTACATGTCGACTCTCTGAAATCTGACAGACAAGTAAACAAACAAACAAATACAAATCGAAGAAGCCCCCTTGCTGGAAGTGATAAGAAGTCATTTCGTTAATTGGTGCTCCCACTGTGAAATTCACCACAGGAACAAGTTAAGAGAAAGATGCAATTAATGCTCAATTGAACAGACCAATCAGGTGCCATCAGGTTCATTCTTCTCTTTCAACAAGGAGAGAATTCAGTGTTGAAAAGGCAGTGATTGCAGTGCTTCAAAGTCCAATTCCAAATCCATTGGAATGCTCTGAGTGTAAGAATAAAACTGGACTGTGAAAGGACTGTAGAAATTGACACATGGCTAGGCTGAGATTATTATCCTAAATAAAGGAACATAGCCATTGCTGTCGAATTTCCCAGCCTTCATCTTTTAAAAACATTCAGTCCTTGGTTTCAACTCATTCACTGATCTTTATTTAGCACCCACTGCTGTTAAAAAAAAGGCCATGACACATAATTAGATGGTTTGAAAACTTAAAAAAAAGAGGATTTTGTCCTGCTATTTCATACATTTTTTATGGTTGTGCATTGTTTTAGACATGGTAAACTAATCTGACAAGATGTCTGTACCCTAAGACAATGTATTGTGTTAAAAAAATCCATATTCTATTTGTGTTAATTGCAAAGCGTAGAGGTAAAACTGCCAAAGGTAGGCAGGTGAGGGGTCAGGTTACCCCTGTGACACAGATAGCCGACCATTTCTTCCTCTTCCCCCCTGCTGAGAAAAGAGGCCAAGCACCTCAAGACCAATAGGTCAGCGTGCACTTACGTCTTCATAAATAATGCAAGGGCTTCCATTTGAACCAGCAGGCTGTGGAACAACACAGTGGGACATGGTGCTATCCATGCATGGTGCGTGATTCATACATTAACCATACAGCATCAAGTGTACAGACACAGGTGAACCTGCCTTTCAAACTGCTGTAATGATACTGACTCAGCTGTTATCTTTGTGAGTTTTCACATGTACACATATTATATCCATGTAACTGTGCTTGGATTTGTGTTTTGTTCAAGGGGTAACACATTCATGTTGTGATGTGTGGATCATTTAGGCAAAACCAAATGCTGATAATCAGATGGATTTCATGTTTTCTTATTCTCCTCATAGAATATTTTTATTAACTTTGAACAAACATGTCACTATATGTAAACAACTGTATCAATTTTAGACTACTGGACAACATGTGCTGCATAGCAGGCCACTGTGCATGGGTGATTTTAACTGTTTTCTACATATCTCAGAATCAGAATCAGAATCAGAATGGCCTTTATTGTCATTATACAGGATGTACAACGAGATTGGAGAGCTTCTCCT
>JAPZDY010000011.1:5105359-5137293 GCA_029783645.1 Ctenochaetus hawaiiensis
GCAGATATGTATTGCACAGACACCAGAATATGTATTAATTTTTAGTGCAAATGATGAATGGTATATACAGATGAGTAGAAGTCACATATAATTGTATTGCACATGAGTTGTTAAATAAATATAAGTTTTCGTTATCTCTTTAAATGAGAGAAAAAAATGGCTCATCACTAAACGTGAGGAGCATAAAAAAGTAATACTGCAGGCAAAATAAATCCCCTTGCATGGTACACTTGAGATATCATTTGGGTGGGGCATTTTCACCACAAGGGATTGTGGACATTTTGGAATATTGTAGCAATAATTGAGATACAGCACTGAAATAATTAGTTTTTTAATTGTGTGGGAGATTGACAGAATATTAATCATCAACATTTTTTTTTTGTTAAGCAAAACTAGCTTTTCAAATGTCAGGATTTTCCTTTTTGGTCTGTTTAATATTAATATTGATATAAACTGCATTACTTTGGGCTGTCATAGGCATTTGTTTTAACTTTCTGTCTTCCTTTCATTTCCTTCTAATATGAAATGCGTGTATTTAGCCCAATGTGAAGTGACTTTGTGCCAAATGTCCAGAAAACTGCATCAAAGGAAAGTTTATAAGTGACTTATGGTAACACTCAATAGAGACATTTTCTGTACCACCATTAGATTGCATGGGTTATTTAACGAAAATAACAATAATGGGGATTGGCTAATCAACAATAATTCAGTGATCTAATAGAACCCATCTGTTGGTAATTGCAGCATGAGCCAGAAGCAACGCCACTGGTTATTTCCTTTCCCATAATGGGATAATGATGTTCAATATATTGGATATTTCCTACTGCTTGAGAGAATAACATAGTTTGTATTAAAACTCATAACAATAAAATCAGTGTCTAATTGTTAATCAATGCAAGGATCACTCCCAACTTACAAAAAAATGTTTAAAAGCCGAATTTTAAAATTATTATATCAGTTTTACATTTTTTTCATATTCCAGCATCACAACAGTACATTAAATCTCTCTAGTGCAGATGCAGCTCCGCATGTATAAGATGACTCAATGTCACACGTGCTAAATTCTGACTACAAACATCCCCCATCCCCCCTCACACGCCAAAAAAATGTGAGTAAAACGGGATTTGAACGCTGATCTGCACACACCCGCTCTCTAAATGATCCCCCTGTTACGTTCTCAATTCCTGTGTAAAATAATTGGCTGCTGAGGAAGCATCTTTCCAAACGTCATTATTTTGGGAACTGCAGAGTCCTGGTGGTCCTGGCCAATCAAGACGCTCCAGGTTTTTTAAGACTGAGGTGCCCACAAGTTATTAACCTAAAATGATCACGTCTAACTCGCATGGGCTCTCGGAAGGGGGGGGAGGGTGCTGCAAGTATGATGGTTATAAAGCCGTGATTTAACTTCAGTGGCTGTCTGTGAGTCTGCACCAAGGTCTTCTACTCCGTCAACTGCCAGCAGGCTGCTGTATCTTCTCAGACGCTGAGGGAGTAGCTCAGGAAGGAGGAGGGTGGAGAGAGAGAGAGAGAGAGAGAGAGAGAGAACAAATATATATATATTTATATAAATATATATAAAATATATATATATATATATATTTCAGCACCAGAGCTGTCCGCTGTCTCTTGGAGAAGTCTCTATTCCTGCCAGGGGTGAAGCTGCTTCCGATTGTAAATTTTCTCTGTGGGACTGTGAGGGGAAGGAATAATAAACTGCCGTGCCATTCATCTCTCCGCGAGGCTGGCGACCGGCGAGTAAAGGCGCATATACTTCATTCGGGCGAAGTCTTGCCATGCTGGACGGCCGGGCTTGAGGCAGAAAAGGCAAAGTCACAACAACAGCTTTTTTTTTTTCTATCACTCTTTACGGTGAGTCCTCATACAACCTGCTTTCCTTCCACTCCTCTCTACTATGTTACATAACAAACTGCTGGTCTACATTTAGGGTGTTTATTTTGTGTGTGTGTGTGAGTGTGTGTGTGTGATGTTGCATTGGGCTCTGACGGGACTCTTTTAGATGGATATGGTGGGAAGCATCATTACAGATGCTTGCAGGAGATGCATATTTAGGTCATCATGCATGGGTGTGGATACACGGTTGATAAACTACAGGAGTTCACATCGCTTTCCTGGGTGGCTTTAGCTGCTTCTGTGTTACATTTCGTTTTATAACAAACTGGGGTAAAACATGAAAAGAATTTGGAGTTATTTGGGTCATTTGTTGATGCATGTATGTCATTTAAGGGGACAACTGTAGAAGCAGTGGAATATTTCTAAGATCATACTGCTAGTTGTATAACTGAGAGAGCCTGTAACTAATGGCACTGGCTGGAAAATTCTGAATTGATGCACCTCTCTGCTGCAGACGTACTGTGTGGTTTGCTCTGTCCACTTTTCCCAGCACTGTCCCATAGGGGACTGCTGCTGTCCATTAAACCCTCCATCAGTGTTTGTTTTCAGCCCCGTTGTTGTTGTTACACATTCTAGCCCCCTTATACCTCTGACAAGCCAATTTCGGTGTTATCTTTGGAGTGAGTCCTGCTCCTCAGTCTGTGACAGATCCCCGCAGCCCGAGCTGCTTCGCCGCCGCCGCCGCTGCCTGCTCTGTGATTATTGTCAGACTCTCTCAGAGTGTTTGGCTGGCACAGGATCTCTGCCTGGCAGCGTCTGAATGCCAACGTGATGTCTCCAGCCTAACGATGCATTGAGATTTAAATTCCCCCTCCATTCAGACACTTTTTTTTTTGAAGGGGGGGGGCTTTGGGTTTGTTCACAAGCTGAATTTGAAACCCCAATATGCATTTGTTGAACCTTGAGCATGTTGTGCATTTTGTGGAGAATGTTGTTGTGCTCAGGAGGGAGAAGAGGCAGTGAAATGCCAGGGGGGAGAGTTGTTTTGTTTCATGTAAAACTGTGTTTTTGCCTGATGAAATGAGGAATTTCACTGGCTCAGACCAGAGGGTAGAAAGAGCAATTATACATGAGCTCATACATGAGCATATATGAGTTTTTTAAAATTTTTTTGGTGGGGCTCTACGTGTCCAAGTAAACATACACCTGCGTGGTTGAAATTGCTGTTAATGATTCCACTCACTCGCTATTACAGGGATCTGGGTGAACTCGTTAGTGTAATTAGTTCCAGGTCTTTGCTTCCCTGGTCCGTGGGTGAGATCCTCGGCTAACGGAGGATTCATTCCCATGAAAAGGCATGCTTTGTGGGGCTTCCATTGAAAAAAAAAATCCACCCCCTCCTCTTCTGAAACAAGGACTGAAAAGAAGGACTGGTTGGGATTCTAACCAGCACAAAACAGTGACATCCAACAGCTTTGGGAAAAGAATCATACACTACATCTAATGTGAGAGCAACACCAAATACCGATTAGCATCCTTTTCATGCTTTTATGACATAATATGTATGAATGCATAACAGCGTGTTGGGCAAATGTGGTTGAAAAACAAGGTCTGCTACTAATCTTTTGTCTTGTGGGCCAAAAAGAACTGAAAAGTGTAGATTTAAAGTGTCACATGACTGTTCTGTTTGTCATGTAAAGCAGAGTTTACCATCCAAACTTGGCCTTCTACAACTCAAGAAGTCTCAAAGATAAAGTTAAAGAGACACAAAATGATTAAAAAGGATCAGAAAGATTTTTTTTAAAAGTAAAAATATGTTTTGCACTTTCACTGAGAAGATCTGGTTACATATATCTCTCCAAGACTGGAAATACAGCCTAAGAAGGAAAAAACGTTACGCATGTTACTGCAACTGCTGTGTCAGTGCTGAATATTGATAATTGTACCCTGAATAATACAACCTTATATTTGCTTTTTTAGGCTGTTTTTCCAAAATAACCCTATCATCTTTTGCCAGTGGATTATGTTTTTTTTCCCCGCTTTTTCAGATTTGTTTGATAATGCACTGAAATAAGTTTTTTTGGAGTTTACAGTTGTAAAGTTCACCTTTAAAGGTTTTTGTTTTCTGTTAAATTGCTAAACATGGCAGCCAGTCACGTACTCCCTGTGACCTTGCGCAGCATCTAAAAGCAATATCCTTCCTGGTTTTCTCAGTGGCTCCTGGTCAGCCAGCTGTAATGACAACAAAACCTGTTAAATAAGCAGTTTTAAGAAAGAATTGTATCTTTCAGCAGAACAATAGACACTGGGTGACACTGGCATTTCTTAGTGGTTGTATATTTTCCATAGACTGATAAATGGTTGTTATTTAAGCTTTTATAAATCTCAATAACATCCCCATGGTGACACATGGACAGCAGAGGACTGAATACTAATGTAGCCCTTAAGGTGTCCCTGTTGGCCTAAGTGCTGCTTGCAGGAGAAAATAGATCCAATATAACCTAAAGATTCACTCATTGTTCAAACATAACCTTTTTTGTGGTGGGGGGGATAATTCAGTGACATGATTTCTTCTGTCTAAGACTGACAATCATTAAATGACTTTAGGTTATCAGGTCAAGAATTTTAACTAATGTGTTAATGATGAAGTCCTGTATGTTGGATGCCATTGTTGCTGTGATTTGATCCAGCGGAAGCAGCATGTTCTGCCCGCCTTAGTCTCGTACTGTTAAATTAATAAGTGTGCCGCGTATGGTCTACAAACGGGATTCCTCAGATGAGCAAAAAGAAAAAAAATCACAAGGATTTGAAGAGCACTCTGGTGCCACCTCCCTTAGAAATTATCAATATTTAATTAAACCAAGATGCTCCTGAGAGCTCCGTCATCTGAGTGCTCGTCACACTCTATAGCCGACATGGATCAAGAGCCTGAATGCATATTGAATCCAAAATGTTAATTAAACTCATATAAGTGCCAGAGAAAATTGGGAATGAAAATGAAGGATTGTCTTTTCTGTGTACTCCAAAATCTCTTTGGGATGTGATAAAAATGTAGGACAACTCCAGATCTTGTCACAATGGCATAGATATGAGTGACTTGCTGATACTCTTCACCATCTTGAGAATACTCTCTGGCAGTACAGCTTGACAGAGAACATTTTCTCAGTTATATACATATGTCAGGTTCTACCCCAAGGAGTGCCCCTGTTTTTCCTTCTCTCAGTCCAGATCTTTTTTTATCCAGGGGCATTTAAATCATTCAGAGGGGTCTGGGAAGGAGAGCGGAGCAGCGGAGGCAGCTGCTGCTGCAGGAGCCCAGTGAAAGTCAAGCCTGAGGGAGTTTTATTCCATATTGCTCTCAAATGTGATATGAAAGGGGAATTTGGGTGACTGCTGAGTCTTATTGGCATAACTTTTTTTAATACATTTGGCGCTTGTTGAAACATAGACAGGCCAGAGTTCACAGAAACAAGGCAGCTCACTCTTTATTAGCTCCACAGAGTACTGGTTCCAGACCTCACTTCACCTTCTATTCATCATGAAGAAGACTGTCTCCACAAACCCTTTTGGGGCTGCATGCTATGCACAGAGTGTAGGATATGATTCAGGGTGTATTTGGAAGATTCTCAGCCTTAAATACTGTCATCCTCTTGGCTGCCACATCTTTGTCGTACCATCAATCACCCACCTGGAGCTTCTCCACAACGATGTTGAGTGCGGTTCACTTATCATGTTATGATGTGAAGATTCTCACAAATCTTCTCCAGGTCATTAAAGATGAGTTTGTCATGGAGAGAGAGAGAGAGAGAGGAGCGAAAAACAACATATTTTAGAGCCAGTAACGCTTTTTTACTTTTGTCAAATCCTTTTCACACATTAGTAAGAACTGAGATTCTGCCTCAACCTCAGCTCGGCCTCCATGGGCAGCCTGTTCTTTCTGTGATGCCTTGTTTCCACTCAGTCTGTCCTCACACAGACACACACAATGTCACAGACAAGAAGCCAGGTCTCCTGCTCACATCCTCAGAGAGCTGTCAACTTGTGTATCTGGGAAAATAGCAAGGCGTAGACTCTAAACACACTAAATTCTTATAATAACAGTAGACACATTAGCCAACAAAAACAACTTAGAGTATCCCCCTCAGGGGAAGTCTGGGGCATCGTAAATTGAGTGATTCCACTCTGTGTCCTCTGTCCTTTTGCTGCTTGGATGTAGTAGTCCCCTGCTGAATGTTGTTTTAAGTTGGACTGCCAACCATGAGCAACAGAAAAATACTCTTTGACAAACTGTGCCATGTACTCATTCCATTGAAAGGGTTGATCTGTCTGCCTTTCCAATATGTATTTACTCAGCCTTTTTTTAATGGTTGTACTGGTGAGTGATAGACAACCTGCCTGTCATTCTAGGTGTCATTCTCCTACATTAATTACAATTCCAATCTTCTCTACTTTATCTTGTGAGAATATTTTACTTATATCACTTGTAATTCATGTTATTTTAGGTGTAGTCTATATAGTCTATGCATTAGGGTGTTGTAGAAAACATAGACAAATTGCATGCCATATTTATAACATAAGAGACAGTGACAGAAAGGGTTTGCTATTCAAAACAGAATGGTCCTGTATCCCAATGTTCACCCTATCTACCAGATATGGTTCACAGCCAGCCCTTATAGGGGTCTGTGAGCTTGATAAGCTAGCTGGCTAGCTGGCTACTCCAGGTGCTAGTCTTCTGTCACAGAATTTTATGGAGATTTGCAAATTAAAAAACATTGGAGCAAATTTTCTATCCATGATCAATATTTGTAAAATGGTTAATATTAAAAAAAAAAAAGAGTTGTTTTTGTCCCTCAGAAAATCTCAAAACTTAATTTTAGTAATGAAACATCTCCCAAAAGTTGTATAAAATTCACCATTGTAGAGTTTTGTTGCACAGCTATACTAACCTAGGCTCCTGGCTTCTTGCCGTTTCCCTTGTATTAAAATAGACACAAAAAAGTGACGTATTCTCTCCCAGGTGCATGTAACATTACCTGTCAGAAAGAGGTGTGTGTGTGTGTATGTTGTGTGGTTAACTTGCTGCCAACCTGATGATTGTCTTGCGTCGTGTGACAAGCTTTTTTTTTTTGGCCAGACAAGCTTTCTTGACTTCTCTCAGGAGAGAAGTCGAATATTGTCAGATCACAGCAATTAATTTGGTGAATGTAGCCATGTGACGAGGATGAAGACTGATGGTCAGAACAGCGTAAATAGGTCTTTCTAATAAGTTATTTGATCGACATGGATATATGTGTCTTCTTTGAGGACTATTCACGTCTTTGCTGCAGATACTAAATAGAGTGCCTCTGGATGAAAAAAGAAATGTATCACCCGCCTCTTTCGTGAGCCTGAAAAGCATGCAGGTGTTAAGCTGCACAAATATTACTGTCAGTCAGGCAGGAGAAGGGTTGAGCAGTTATGACAGGCTTGTGGACAAAAGCTTTTGGATCTCAAACTTGCAAGGCAACCGAGTGGCAGGTTATCTAGTGCTATCTAATGAACTGAGGTATCAAAGCCAGGCACTGACCCATTTGTGTCAGAGTCTACTTATGCACGGAGGAAAAAAAAATACATAACTCCCTTATTTAAAATTCATAAGTTAACCTGAAAATGACAAGGTCGTCTGTGCGCTCTGATTATGTTCTCATCAGCAGTGGCTTTTACTTCCTGCTCTGTTTGAAGAATGCAAACCGTTGTTCCATTCTTGCCTTTTTGATCTATATATATATATATATTGTTCTTGTTGTTATACTGGAGAAATAAGACTTTCACTTAAAGGTATGAGTGCTTGACATTCAAGAGATAATGAAATTTCCTCTGCTCATTGCTGGCATGGATTTGATGGAGTGGTTGAAGACCTCGGGGCTTGCAATGGCACTTAGTTTATTATATTGTTATTGTTTCTCATATTCCCCTTAGTGTTAAGGGTTACAGTTACTCAATTCACTTTACCAGCCGATAAAGACATTTTTTTTCATTGTTGATCATCCCATTTGAAAAACATGCTCAATTATCCAGCTGTGGTAGTAGCATTTAACCAATAAATCAACCATATCATTATTTGAACCTTGCCTTTAAGCATGCAAAAGCTTTCAAACTTGCTCTCCCTTGGGTACATGTGAAAGAATCAGCAGTTTACAAGCAGGTCCTCATAGGCATCCCTGGCATCGAAAGGCTGTCGCTGTCTAATGTCTGTGCAAGTGCTGCTCTGAGCCGAGATGGGAAGGTCAGTGGATAATTAAGTCCCTATAATAATGACTGTGCCATCCTGTATTGCGATTGCTGCATAACCCCTATTTATCTTGCACGTATTAGCCGTTCAACAGCTTTTGCAAAGATATTTTTATGTATTCAAGTGGTCCAAATAATATGCAAGCCAGTGCAGTTTTTTAATTTTAAACCATGCAAGCAATATGGCTCAATGGCTCAATTATGGCTCAATTAGTCAGAGTGTCGTCTTTGGCTCAGTTTGGTCCAGGCTCATCAAATACATAGTTGACTTACATTAAATATTATTTTTACATTATTGGTTGCCAGAGGATGAATCTAACTGACTTTCATCTATTTTAGTCTGTAGCGACACCGTGAGGTTTGCATTTGTTATTTGTTCTTAAAAGAATAATGACCCACAGATAGAGTGCCATTTTGTGGATACCTCCTACTTCCTCAATGTACATTATAGATTCACAACCTTTTTTGGCTTTCTTACGATGTTTTTACGATCAGTGCCACCTACAATAGATGTCCCCTTCTCTTTTTTGTCTGCATTTAAGGAAATCAGATCACAGCAAAGAAATAAAGATGCTTTAATTTTAATGGATTCACCTGTGATGTTATTTCACCATCTATATCTCCCTGTTGCAAAGAAGAAAACTTCACGTATGATGTCACAGTTGGAAAAACAGGTATTTCAAAGACTAGAAGTGCTTCTGTCTCTTCTCTCATATGCTGAAATCTAAATGCTGGTGAGCCCTTGGCCCTGACCTTCTGGTTAAGATCCAATAGTTTGGTAATATAAATGCCCCATAAAGGGCTAGAAGTGTCGTTATACAAAGATGTGGTCATGCATATTTAATAAAACTAAAACATAATAAATATAGATTTAATTTTTGCTCAATATTGTTTTGTGGGGGCGGCTGAGAGGATGAGACAGTTATTGTGCAGTGTTGCTTCTTGCACCCCCCACCCCCCTTTCACTTTCTCTGTCTAGCTCACAGTCTCAATCAATGAAGAGCCAATTCAAACCACTCCTACATTTAACTATTGGGACCGAACCTTTTATCCTGAATTGTTCTAAACCCACTGAGCTGAATGCCATTCCTGCAGTTTGAATGAAAGTCTTAGTCAGTATTCCATGGGCCTGTTCATGTGTATTTTATTCATTGTATATTCTTATCATGTGCTGTCATTTATTTGTCTGCAGGAGGGTGTTGTTTCTAGGACCTATTAAATGAAGTGGTTGTCCTTGAGACAGACGTCTGAGTGTTCCAGTTTTTACACAGAGTAAAGCTTGGCAGATATACAGAGTTTTTATTGAGGCATTTTTTTCAATAATTCATTAAAATGATTTTTTTGTTTTCTGACCTTTGACTAGGAGCATTTCACTATCACTTAATTTTTTTGGTTTGTTTGTTTGTCCAATTCTTCTATTGCTAAATTTTGTACTGTGAAAGAATATGTCCATTAACTACACACTTGAATTGTTTCCAGTAATCCATTCTAGAATATATGCCTCATGTTGAATTTTTTCCTGTGTGGATGTTCAGCATATCCCAAACAAGGTAATGTTAGTTGGATAGGAAACGTGTACTTAATCCCCACATCCTGCAGAAGAGCTACGCTTTTTCAGACTTTACCTTTTGCCTCCTTTTAGAGTGATTCTAAACAACATAGACATTCAGTGCAAAAATCAATAAACTGTCACTTTGCCTCTTTTTTGTCTCTATTAAAGGATATCAAATTACAGCAAAGAAATAAAGATGCTTCAGTTTTAACACGGTTTACCTGTGATGTCATTTCACCAACTATGTTTCTCTTTTTTGTTTTATTTTTGACCTTTTGAATGTCTGAAACTAGCATGCATGTTGAGATCTGGGTGATATAAATGAGTGCTTGTATCTTCTATGAAGCATGAGTGGACCAGCAGCCAGAGAACAGAAGGACTGGTAGACTATTAGTGTCTTAGCCTGGGAGGAAGAGAGAGGGAATGACTCCCATTTCACTTCAGATGAATGCGATTGAATTTCACACAAGCACTTATGTGAAGCGAGGATGGATGGGATTGCATTTGAGAGCTAAGACACATGTCCCATAAGTACCATGTAATTAACTTGAATCCACGACAGGCGCCTCTTTTCAGTGGAGTTCACGCTTTTGTCTCACTTAAGTGGAAATGAACACTAAGTCAGTTTTTGCATCTACTTCCTCTATCAGAGTTTGTTGCATGGTGCATCACATCTAAAACTAGTACAGGATTTCACCTAATATCTTTAGGAATTATGCAATCATTGGAAAATATTTGGTTGGAAGTGTCATACAGATGCAGGAATTGACAGTTTTTGCAGATTCATCATACCAGAATTTTAAATAGGTTTTGGCATCCATATGGTGTGAAACAATAGACTACAGTACTTTGTCAAAAATAAAAATTGGCTTGGTGTTCCTGACAGAAGCTCAGCAGTCTGAAAGTGTTTGTTCTGTCTGACGAAAACAAATTGAAAAGCTGCACAGATAGTGAAGTTAATTTTCTCCCCTGGGATCAATAAAGTTGATCTTACCTTATTTTATCATGAGTCATGTGATTTGTTGAACAATTTGGAAGTGGATGGAGGTGATGTAAGATATCAATGGCTGGCAGAGCTCAGCAAGTTGTGGTGATTGATGTTCCTTTGCTGTGGGATTAAAAAGAAGCACACATTTCATAAGCATGCACAGCAAAGGTTTCATCTCTTGGGATTCTCTGAACTCTGAGCAAAATCTGGCCTCCTGACATAAAGATTGAGGTTAATTTACCGAGTAGAAAGCAGGTGGCGTTTGTGCTGGCCTATAGGTTGAAGAGGGTGACCTTTGGGACTGAGGTCACACAAAAATGAATCCCTGACCAATTTAGGAAGTTTTGTTCTGGAAATAGGATGGGAAACACCTTACTCAACATAAAATTAAAGCTCCTTGAAAATGTACGATTCAAAAACTATGGGAAAAAGATAAAACAAATAAAAAATAGGCTTGCAGAGACATTAAATCTTGCCTAATGTAATGTCAGTAAATGAATTTGCATCTCTCTGTCTTGAAGAACTTACAATTAGACAAAAGTGATCAGTAGTCATAGTTAAAGGGGACAATTTCTTTGGTTGGTTCTTTTGGTTTCTTCCCCGACACAGACAAATAATTATTAAAAATAAAGAAAATAAAGAAAATAAATGGTTAGATACCAGGATTAAGCTGCCAGAGGACACAATGGTGATTACAAGGTCTGTATGAGTAGGCTGTAATATGAGCAGCTTTAAGAGATACTGAAACCTTTGTTAGTACTCAGTAAGGTTAATCTATATGGAAAAACGCGTTATCCATAAGTCAAGATCATAAGGATGGATGACCTTTCAAAACTTAACAAATGATTGTTTGGAAATCTTACTGTTTGATGAGCAGGTTTTTTACTGACCTTAAGATGAATCACATCCCTCAAGTGATTAATAGTGTGAATCCACATTAAAGAATGAGAACAGATTTCTGCATCAATTTGTGCAGTATCCCTTTGTCAGAATGATTTAAAGAGGAGCATTTGTATGTAAAGGCATTATGGACTGGCTTGGTAATGTCTTCTTTAACATCTGCCACCACAGCAGGAACCCTAAAGTCCTATTTGGGATTTGAAATCTCTTACCAGGTGTTCACAGATAATGTGTTCTTTGAGTGTGCTGTGAGTTGGAGGACCTACTTTTTTCATTTGCACCTTTCTAAGTGTTGCTACTTGAATCATGCACATAAATCTGAGTCAGTATTCACATCATCATGCGGACTGAACAGCCAAAGAAATTTTGGAACAGGAGCAGATGGGTGGGGTTAATTGGAAAAAAATAAGAGTTGTACAGGGACATAGTTACTGGAAGAAAGAGTTTTGGGCCATTTGAAATGGACTGAGCTGTTCACTGAGTACATAAAGGGGACAATGCTCAGCGACAGTAAGATAAAAATGTGCAAAGAGAGTAAATATTTTTGTTATCTGATGATCTCATCTCTGTGATTGACTGCAACTTGTCCTTCACACCTTGTCCTTTTGTATTCTTCCATCTTTTATGTGAAACACATGATTTCCTCAGAAAGTTCTTCTGTTAGTTTTTAATTCGTACCTCTATCAGATCTCTTTTGAAATGTCTTACTCCTTCTTGACTGATGGTCCTGTACACATCCTTTGAATGGGAGGTGCCTGTAAAGGACATTAATGTATGTATGCACTGAGTGTACAAGACTAAATATTAATTGACATATACTGTAGATTATGTATGTATGCATTAATTATATATGTATTGTAGACGTATGTATACGCTTTGAAGACAAGGTTAGTCCCTGCAAACCTACTTTCTCAATCAACAGAAGGGGAGCGGTCACACATATTATTTTGTAACTTGAACACACAAAAATCCATTTTATACACACTAGTATTATTGCATTTTAGGCATTTATAGTAGCCTACGAGTCTGACCTTAAATCCTCTACATCAAAAACATGGGCTCTGCTGCTTTCCCACATCACAGGGTTTAACTTAATATCCTGGAGGTAGGAGACTGTGTATTTAGGGGTGTGTGAAATAGTGGTTTCTGCTAGTCAAAGCAACCACCAACTAACTATATAAAAAGCATATTAAAATGCAAGTTTTCAGGGGATTAATCTTTGATAATAACAGCACTGTTGGAATTTAGAGTTACAATATATTTTTAATGTCGCCTGTTTGTGTAACTGTTCTCTGCTTCATTCTCTCTTTCTCTGTCTAGCCATGGGAGTGCTAATGTCAAAGAAGCAGCAGGTGGAGAGGGTGCAGAAATGCACTGCTGTCGTCTCTGCCTTCCAGTCGGGCATAAAAGATCGCCCTGCCCCAGCCAAACAGGCAGTAGTTGAAGTGGAGGAAAGTGAAGTTACCACCAAATCATCAGCCAAACCTGATGAGAAGATCACCGAGGAGAAGGAGCAGGAGGAAACAGACAATAGCGCGGGTCCATCGACCTCACAGCAGGGGTCAGGGCCAACCAGGGATGAGTGTAAAGTCAATAAAGAGGCTTGGTCAAGGTTAAGGGATGGGAAAGGAGTTGAGCCTGAAGATCTTGACAAGAGCCATCAGCTCACGCCACCAGCGTTTGTGCGACCCAAAAGGGAAGCTGATGATGACCAACCCATAGAAGTGGAGCTGGAAAAGAAAGAGCAGGTATTAAATAATGGCTTAAATAGAGTAGTGGGTACTAATCTTAGTGTATGTCATTGAGAATCAATTATTAGGGTTTTCTTTGAATCAGGAATATATGAACATACTTTTTATTTTCACACACACACGCACACACGCCCACCCACACACACAAACTATTATCCCTTAGTCCTAGGATTAAAGAGTTATTCCTGAGATGCCAATGTAGCCCTATGGCAGCAGCAGCACATTATCTTTTTTCTTTCCTCAAGTAACAAATTATGATAAAGCAGCTCAGTCAGTTCTGTTTTTCTGCAGTGCTTTTTTATTTCAACACTAGCTGTGAGATGTGTTGTTTTGCATGAAGAGTGTTCACAGCGGGCATCTTGTGGGCGGGCTGCTTTGGCTGGCTCAGAGAGGTGACCATATCCAGGGCGACGCTGACTAACAGGGTATGGAGTTTACAGGAGCACTGACACCATCAGGTTTTATATTTTGAAAAGAGTAAACATTGCTTGGCAACTTGCTGTACTGCCGAAGTGGCACTTCAACAAGCGGTGCAGAAAAAAAAGCATCAACTTGCAATAAAAAGATATTTACTTGGAAATATTAAAATGCTGAAACATAACGCAAACCCTCTGGAGAAACTGAAGATAGCAATTTTATGGGATGGTTTTGTCAGGCGAGTGTTCTGTTTGGTGTGTTTATTTGGTATAGCAAAAAAAAGTGTCATCTTTCAAATATCAAGTTCTGTTTCTAATTTTTGAAGTGAAGCGTGGTGTACCTCAAGGGTCAATTTTGGGACCATTTTTAATTTCCTCAAACATACTGCTGTTTGCAACTCGCAGTCATGAACCATTGACATATATAAACATATTGATGCTTCTCAGTATTATGCTGATGACACTCGCTTGTACATCATTGCATTGGGTCCTGTCTTATTGTGAGAGATATTTTTAAATCTTAGTTTTCCTTAGCCCATCTTAATGTCTTCTTTTTTAAAAAAACAGTACTTCCACTGCTTTTTTGTTGTTTATTTTTTTGTGTTTTTCTTGACATTTAAAGCACCTCTCCTATTGCATCCAAGACATATCAAAATCTAAGATGACAAAAAAAAAAAAATCTAAGCACAACATATGCTCCCAATGTGCTGAACTTCTCCAATTCATATATGCCTTGGGCTTTACTCTAGCACTACCCTCAAGTCGAAATGTCAAAATACCTTACACTTCAGCAAGCACAATACAAGAAAAGTTACTGAGCACAGTCATGCTCCCACAGGAACAAACCCTTGAATTTCACAGCCCATGGCCTTGTCTTTTGTGCAATCTTGAGGACAAGAATTCATTCACACTATGTCTCACTACATTAAAAAGTAGCTTAAGTATGCTGTTTGTTGCACACAGCACATTTTAGTACTAATACTTTAGTGTTATTATTAAAAAATGGAAGAGTGTAGTTTTAGATGAATTCTTGCATTTGAGAAGTTGATTATTTACCTTTGCCTTGAGCTGAAATCCTTGATTAAAGCCTAAATCTCAGTTTGACGGTGACTGTGATACAGGATTTTAAGCTTGATATTGTAAATGGAGACATGAAATCCTAAGTGGTCATATCTACAAGATAAGCTTTCACCAAGGAAAGTCTCATCTGTTATGTGTCCATAGCCCTGAAGCCGATGCTATGGCACTGAAATAGAGATTAAAATAAAAAATAAAAGAAACAGCAAGGATGAAAAGTGACAGTGTCTTTGCATGGTTTAACAGTCAAGCACCTGGCTTCAACAGTGTGTATCCTGGCTGTAAATGAAATGGACAGGGAAGTTGGGAAAAGATGTTCAATGAACACGGATATCGGTCTATACATATCAGAGGCAACACTCATTTAATTATCCCCTCAACAACCATCTCACCACGACATCCAAACAAACTCCTACAACACCGGACTGATGCCCAATCTTTCCTTCTTACCTGTCATTCAGAGCTTTCATGGACAGGAGACAGAGCAGTGCTTGTTTGTGCATATGTGCCAAATCAACTGACTGATCAAGTATGTGACTAAAATCATTACATAAATGATGAATTCTGACTAACACACTCTGTTTTAAACCTCAGCCACAGAGTGATGAGATGTGTGACGTGTGTGAAGTGTGGACGGCCGACGACCTGTACCCTTGCAGGATCTGCACTCGTGTTTTCCATGATGGCTGCCTGAGGGAGCTGGGCTACCTGCGTGCTGAAGCTCTGCAGGAGATGAGAGATACAGCCCACACTGTTACTGGCTGGAGCTGCTATTATTGTGTAAGTCTGCACAGCTCACTGTCATCATCATTTGCTGGACAACAGACATGCAGGTTTCATAAATGAAAATGCATAAATATATTCCAGAAAATATATTATATTTCAGTGATAACATTTGTTCTACTGGCTTGTTGGTTATAAAGGATTTCTGGAGCTGGTGTTTACACTTTTTGCTTGATTTGATCATTTACCAATACTCTTTTAATGTTTCTCACTAAAGACAATAAAACAAGAACAAGTAACTGAGGCGTATTCATCACCACATCTATTCAAAAACACAGAGGCTTCTTAAGGGATTCAGTACAAACATTTAGCATCCTGATTTGGTAACTTGGGAAATCTAATTGCTGCAGAAAAGGAGATTTAGTGTGTCAATTAATGTTAAGTTGGGCCTAAATGTATACCATAGCCCACTAATTGTGCTGCATCACAACCGGCAATTTTAGAAATACAGATTAAGCTCTCTAGCTTTTAAGTAGCTGAGTAACAAAACTATGACATCATGTGCATTAACACTTTAGATTACAGAAGTCCTGTTTACTGGATGTAGGCTATTTATGCTAGAAAACTGCTGTGCTATCTGCTAGCTTCCTGTCAAACAGAGCTCATTCCATCTTCTTTTTTCACTAACAGTTTCCTCTTACATAAAACCATCTATGGCCAAGCATAAATCTGTAAATACAGGCATACAGACAAGGCATTAGCCAGTAATATTTTTATTTTTTTCAGCAGAAAGAGGGCAGGTGGAACTAACATTGATAACATGGCTGTGTTTCCTTTAGCATCATGAATAAGTTACAGCTAAATGAGTTTGACAGCAGCTGCAGTTGCCGTCGTTGCAAATTAACTGTTGCAAGTTGCTACAGCTTGTTAATACAATGTAATTAAATAAGGCTGTTGCAGTGTGAAAATTGCACTCTTTGAAATGAAAATGCTCTTTTTGATTTATGAAAATCATTTGAATATAGTGCTGCTGTGAGGTGACTGGCCTGTACAGGCTACAGCAGTCCCATGTGATTGTTTTAATACAATACAATGTTTTTTAGCACTGGTGAAATAAAGGACAGTGAGCTCTTTGACTCAAGCAAGCAATTACTGCTTAGTTACAGCACATGTTCCATGAATTACAGCAGTTATTGTAGGCTATTGAAAACTAATATAATTAGACAGAGTTCAAATAAAATGAGGCAACATTCTGCAAGACTCTCCAGTATTTTTTAAAACAATAAAATAAATATACAGCTTCTCATCAAGTATTCAAGGCCATGCCAAAACTGATGACTCTCTGGTGATCACTGCCTCTTAGAGGCATAATGCAATCTGTTTAATCGAGGCTTAAAAAGCTGAAGAGTGCTTTTGCTGAAGGACCCTTCAGAATTGAGTAGGGGCTTTGCTGTTTTTTTCTCCAGCCCTGAGAAGCAAAATCACCTGCCAAAGTTGCACCGGTGGGGGGTGTTTTCACACGATTTGAGAGAGGACATTGAAAGGTCCTCTTTCTTTTGTTTCAGTGTGTAAGAAATGTTAGACAGACAATACAGTGTGGGAGAAAAAAAAGAAATCCTTTATTTAAATCATAAATTCTAGTCCTCATTGCTAAAAAAAACAGGGTTTTTTTGTAAGCACACGCCAGTCAGCTGTTACAAATCCCCCCTTCTGTCGCATCTGACATTTAATTTCACACAGGCACTGGAGACTGCTGGTAGATGGACTGATTTTCATGAAAGTGGATTTACAGTTAGCCTTCAAAGCAGACTGCTGCATGCACAGCTCAGTGGCAGCCAATCAGACACCAGAGGGCTTTGTGAGGAGGAGTCATCCTTCAATGCAGCACTGATTTTTTTCCCCTTTTTTAATGTTTGGTGCTAGTTCCTTGGGTCATACTTCAGTCAAGGTTGAGAAGTAGCTGTTAAAGAGCGCAGTCATAGCTGACAGACTTGATGTGTAAATGACATGGAGCAAGATGAGAATTCACTTTCACTTCTGTTTTTATGTCCTCTATGAGAGAAATAAGTCCTATATTCAGTGTCATTTTATCTCTGGTTCGTGTCCAGCAACTCCTGAGAAAACTATCTTACTGTTGGGCTACATATGTTTCTAGGAAGCTTGTATAAAAGCTTATCAGAACTTTCTCACTGAGCACATTCTGCTGCAGCTGGAAATGAGGTGAATTATAGTGAGGTTTGCAGAAAATTCAGCTAGGTGACTAAAGGGCTTCACAGACACAAGGAGTTGTATGCTTTTCCTTCTATTTATGCCACAATCTGTTGGTTATGTCACTACAACCGATATCTTTAACCTCACACAGTCATAGGACTCATTGTTGCAGCTTTGAAATCAATAATAAGAATACTTATTTTTATAAAACTTTCCCCTCTGACACAAGGCCTAAATTTGGATTATTTTGAAACCTCTTTGAACTTAAAATCAATGCTGTCATTTTTTTCTGAAGAGGACAGCTTCAAATAACGATTTATGCAAGCTGCCGGAATAATATTGGAAAGTGTTGTTATTGTTATACCTTTTTGTCCTAGATATTCTACTTTCAAGATGCTGTCAGGCGATGTTGCTTGGATCGTTAAATCACATTTTTGGCATAATAGTATAATTATAGCATCCACATTAAGCAGTTGGTAAGGCTGTTGGGGAAATGATGAAAATAATATCACATATTAGAAATTAGAATTAGAAAAAAGTTGATGTCTGACATAGAACAAACAAGGAAAGCAGTTTCTAAATGGCAACATGATTATTTATTTGTTCTTGTTGTTTCTCATGTCATCTTTCATGTTTTATTTTGAATGCAATGCAGATTTAAACACTTTACACATGGCAAAGGAAAATATATACTTGCGTGGGATACACACAAGTAATACCAAACAATACTTGATCTTCTCAAAAATGACTTTTAATCCCATGTTAGCACAGCATTGAAGGGACTAAAACCATCTGTGGTTGACAGTGAGGAGAATCACACAGCTGTCTCAATGCCATTATTATTATCAAGATACACTGCCAACAAAAATTCCAGTGAGATTTGTTTATTTGTTTTATTCATTTTAATCTAGACAAGGCATGTTTTATGCACTATATTTAATTCTGAACTGGCTTTCTTCTTGAAGTATTTCCAAGTTCGATGGCATTTGAGGTTGTGAAAAAAAAAAGAAAAAATCCCAGACTGCAGAGAGCAGCCAGTAGAGGACAAGTACATAACAATGTGGAACAAAGCACTAACACTTCTTCAGTGTGACACCACTGGCCCTTTGTGGCCATAGCTCTCACTTAGTTGAGGCACTTCATACTAATAGTTCCACTCAGTTAAAATGACTTATTTCAAGATTTTTTTTACTAGGAGATAGTGCCCAGACTGCACTTTTATTGCAGTCTAAACATTAGGGTATTATCCTATTTTAGTGTTTAATTTTTGATTTCTGTGACCTTGGAATGGATGCTGGGGTATGAATAGGGATAAATCCTGAGCAATGAACACACAAATGAAAGCAAATGAATTCGTATGAATGACATTACTGATTTGAGTGACAAACTGCATCAATGAGTGTGTTTAAAAATATCAAAGAACCTCTCCATGCATGTATTAAAATATTCTTTTCTGTGTCTGATATGCATTTTACAAAAAAAGATGTCTCCTAATTCACTGTAAAGCCTCAATTTATGTGCAATGGGGCTTAAAGTTTTCTTATTACACTTTTTTCTGCTGCTTAGTAGTATGGGATTGGCTTCATTTGATCATTTTATTAATCTATTTGCTTCGGAAGATGGACCCCCTCCCATTCAGAGAGATTTGCACCTGTCCCGGCCTGTGTCAGGCCACGACCTTTAATCTAATATGGGGTTGGTTTCATACAATGACTGACAGACAAGGATTATCAGTCCTAATCTGAAAGTTAGTTGTCTGATAAGTAGTGGATTTATACAACTGCATCCAGTCTGCAGGTCTGTCTTGTCAACTCACCAGGCTCATAAAACTCAAACCAAACTGTTCAGCTAGACACTGCTACATTTGAGAATATTGTGGCCTGGGCGCCATTTTGGGTTTTACTTAAAATTGGACCAAGCACTGTCCTGACTTGTGTGTGTCACTCAGTGCTATGTCTCATGGTGTCCTCATGTTTCTCTGACCCTTCCCAGACCCCTTTGCTATAGCAAATTCTTAACTTCCATTAATAAATGTGAAAAAAGGCTAATGGCAAACTTGCACATACATCATTCTGCACAAGGAAGCATGAACATTTAATAGGAACAGAAGTAAAAACCCAAGTTTGACTGGAGGAGGACTTGAAGAAAGCTTAGCAAAACATTCAGATATTATGGAAAGAAAAAAAACTTAGTGGTATTCAGGGGAATGACTTAACTGAGTAATTAGCTTCCAATACTGCACTCTTTATCTGCAAAAATGCAGCAGACCGTAGGGTGGCAAAGTGTTGACAGCTGCTAGGACTTTCATGACAGGTTGAAGAAACGCAGGAGGAAATCACACAACTTGTTGGTGTACATGTTCTGCTGCCAGTGGCTGATATAATGAGGCTGCATGACCTTGTTTTGTTGTGGGTGAAACAAACTTTTCAGCATAGAAAATGCCAAGTTTATATGTGGCGTCTAGTCAAGGGCAGAATCAAATTATCATCTGAAAAAAATTCTTGGAATTTTCTTTCCGTTTTGCCTAAACTGCATACAAAAATCCCCTCAATGCTATAACTATGCCTAAGCATTTAATTTATATAATAATCTGCTATTTATCTATTTTCCTTTTATTTATCTCCCTTCCTGCTGAACTCCAGGGTGTTTCAGGTCTATTATTTAAGGGTGGGTTTTTTCAATATTTATTTAGATTTCCTAATATGGCTTGTGGTTTTATAAGGTCCTGATAGATTTAAGAGGTAATTGTGGAGTATGTATAAAAACTTCATTGACCTACCACAACAATATCAAATGGATTATTGAAATTTCATCACATCACTTATCCAATGAATAACATACACATATAAATAAATTTCTCCTGTGACTGGGGATTTGCTGATGTCTGGGAAGAATATAAATACACTGATTCAGAAATACATGACAGACATGAAGATTAATGCACTAGCATGTCTTAAGTGAAATTAACTGGAATCATCCTTTTCTCCTTGGCTTTCTTTTAGTAGTGATACAGTTAAGAAGAGGATTAGTTAGAACATTACATCATGTGAATCACCCTGTGAAACAGAATAGTGGCTGAAATAGATTAAAACAATACTTTGTAATTGAAGGAGGCACATTAGTGACTAACCTGGGTTAATAAGAACACACTCACTCATTATGTTTACTTAACAGTGCTCTTATCAAGTACACCCTTAGAAAAAAAGGGCTAACTAGAACAATTTGGAGTTATTCAGTTTGTCCCCAAAGGAAACCCTTTTTCATTCCGGGTAGAAACTTTTGTAACATTTCAACCAGAACCCTTTCAGATGGCACTACAGAGGACCCAATATAGAAAGGTTATACCCAGAAAATTCTGTGAAGAGTTCAACTCAGAACCCCTTTGTAAATCCTTATATGGTGTAGTAGTTCCCCTAGAACCTGCTTAGGGTTTTTTTTAGGGTCTTTTGAAAGCCTCCTCTTCTCTAAGAGAGCCAACAAATACCCAAGCAAGTGGTTATTTCTCAAAGGTTTTCATCTGGAACCTACCCAGGATAACATATCAAGAGCCCTTTTATAGTTTAAGGGTTTTATTTGGAACCTATTGACAGGGCAGAAAAAGAGCAAGAGTCTCATCCAGTAAGCACAGAATCAGGACCAGCGACATGACAGATAAAACACAACCCAAGAACAATGAGCTGTCATCATTAGACTGTTATAAGCAGGTGAACTTATTGTTTGTTTAAAGTTCATTTGTACAAAAAAGAGCTATAATTAAAATAGCACACTATTCTGCATAAAAATACTAAGACTCAAGCTTTCTTAAAAAAGGTAATAGATTTACTGTCCCTAATTCCCTAAAGTCTCTGATCTTTTGTCATTTCACTCTGACTTTAAGTATCAATTTTTCTGTCAGACACAGGATACAATTGATCAAAGAAGGTGTGACAGAGTAAAGTAGTGTGAAAAAGCTCATAGCTCAATCAAGGATATATGCTCATATAAACCTTTGTTGTGGCAGACAGTTGGACTGGAATAGCACAAGTGAAACTAATTCTGTTAATCATGGCTCTGTTTCATTTAGTGCCTCTGTAATGCCTTGTACACAAATGAGTATTTTTCAAAATATAGGTTTTCCTTTGTGTTTTGGCTTTTCATCCACATGCAAACATTTTTAGTTCACTTAAAAATTGATCTTTTGGAAAACTAAAGCCATTGTAAGGGTAATGAGAAACTCAGTGTGGAGCAAGGGAAAACTAAGTTTTATCCTGTGATGACAGATTTTTGCCCTACTGTCTCTTATATTTGAAATTACCATTTACATAATGACTATATAAACTAATCAAACACTTTCACAACTGTTCTTTGACAAGGAGTTCTTTGGATTAAAATTTTTTCCTAATGGAACCCAGAAGAGCCCTCTTCAAAAAAGGGTCCCTCAGATGCAAATGGCTCCTCTAGGTTGTTTAGCCCTTCACAAAAAATCATTTGGGAGACCTTATTTCCATAAGTGTCATGTATGACTTGACCACAAAAGAAATACAGTAAGCATCACTTCTTTTGTTGTTAAAGATTATTCTCTGCCCTCATCTCCCCTATCTTTACAGGATAATCTGAATCTACTCCTAACAGAGGAGGAGATGTACAGCCTTATGGAAACCTTCAAGCAGTGCAAGATCATCCCAGGTGAGCTAATGAATCAAGATTAGACAACACAATTTGTTAAAATGTGACAGGATGTGGTGACACTGCCCTATTCCTTAAACATCCGGTAGTTAAGGATCTTGTGCTGAATGTCTGCTTTCAAATCAGTCACTGCTGAATTTAGTGTTTTATTAATAATAAGTGAATGTTTAAATTCTGAAACCCCATACCAAGAAGGTATATATCCAATAATAAATGCTAATGATAAGCATGTTAACCACTCATTGGGGGTATGTCAGCATGTTGACAATGACATTTATCAACAAAGTAAAACCTTAAAAAGCTGCCAGCATGGCTGTAGACTCTTAGCATAATTAGCCCCATTTTCCATGTTATTGTTTTTGTTTTTTATCCTTCCAAATGTGAGTTTGGCATATAATATTAGGCAAAAAAGGATGGCTCCAATAACAGCCCCACTTTCTGCACATATAAGCATGGTATTTCTGTTAATCAAGACAGACTGTCCGTCATTACCACCAGAGTATAGAGATAGATACCAGTACTGCTTCTTTACATGCATAGAAAATAATTGAAACATAATTATAATAATACAATACAATGTATGCATGAGCAAGAAAAGAGAAATGTCCTCCTTTCCCATTAGATTTTCAAACTTATTACATTTTTTTTCGCTCTTCCTTGTCTTCTTCCAAATATGTGACATTACTTGGACAGTCAGTGCGAGGTGGTCTTGCATTGCCTTTGTAGAGAATGAGTCAACATAAGTTAATTATATCTGGAGTGCTGCTCTGTAGCTAATTAGTTTTGATGTAATAAATTGTTCCTTGCCGCTTCAGAGTCATGCCTGGTGTCAGATGAGCTGCTGCAGTACCGCCACTTTGCATCCAAGCAGCAGTTCGATAAGGACCTGACTGATGAGCAAGAGGAGGAAGTCCTGGCCCAGTTTGCAGCATTGGATCCTGAGAAGAAGGGGCACATCGAATGGTTGGACTTTCTCTACTTTGAGTCTCTGACAGTGCTGAGGAAGTTGCGCACAGAGGTAAAGTTTTAAACTGATGAAACAACTGAAACTACTCCCTGATAAGCCACAGTATACAGCATCAAAATCTACAAATTTTGACTTCTTAAAACTAGGAAGAAATACTCAAATGTTTTGGGGGGTGGATAGGCGATTATTACCATATTCACTTGCTAAAGAAACACCATTTGAAATGTAATTGAAAATATTATATGTATAATATGACTTTAGTCTTGCTTATTGCAACCAGTATATCATATAATATGCACTATTTACTTAAATAGATTTCTAGGCTGTGCTTAAACTTCTTTTAAGTTGAAAGACTGTAAAATCACTGCAAAATTTAAGCTAATTTTAAGTTTATAAACTTAGAAAAGGTATCCTCATGCCGTGATGTTAGTGTGACAGAAGGCATAAAGGAGGCTTGAAATTAATGAGTGATTTAAAGGAGGTGATTCATGCCACCTAATCTTAAACACTGTTTGGATTAATTTTTTCCTAGAACTCACTGGTGCGTCTGTTGACTGGCAAGGAAAGAGACAAAGCACGGTCGGTGTTTCTGGGTCTGAGCCAGGACAAAGACGGTGTGATCACAAGAGCAGAATGCCGCCAGGTTCAGCAATCCTGGTTCCACAAGCTCAACAAAGACTCGCAGTCTTGCAATGTGAGGTGAGCACACCAAAAGAGAGTCTATGAATCCAGTCAGTGGGTAATAAAATTCAAACTGAGAACTTTGGTTTGAATATTTTTAGAAAACAAAAGTATTTCATGTCTAGACTGAGATTAAAAGGCGATCAATGTAGAAGATAAGCAGGAGTTTGGGGAGTTAGGATCTCATTTTTATGCAAACTGCAGCTGGCAGTGGAGTAAAAGGTCTGGTTGTTTGAGGAATAGAGACAGTTAAAAAGAAGACTAGGAGCATGATAATAGGTTGTGTTCCTTTCTCATTGTGGCTGACATAGTCCACAGAAAGTGTCCAGTAACAGCGCTTTGCAGATGATACTCCTTTTTCTTTGCCCAATACATCAGAAGATAAAATTAGTTATGTCTTTTGTGATTTCAGCATCAGTGTTTAAAAAAGTGTTTGTTCCAATATCCAACTTTGTAGAATGAAAAGTTAATACAGAGACAGGTGGCCTTCAAATTTTCATTGAAGTGTGTTGGCTTCAGCAGTCAGTTCAAGGGTGGTTATCAAAGTAGCCAAACAAACACATAGCATGTATGATGAACATAATTCATTAGTGTTTTGCTGTCATATTTCTGTCACTTTACAGCCAAATGTGAATAAATTGCTGTGATTAATGTAGGACTATGATGAATCATTCATCTATTCATTGATGTATTTATGTGTTCAAAGCTACCTAATATGACTATAGAACTTCAACTTGTGATGAATCTGGTAGAAAGAGGTGTCTTGCTTTGAACTTTGTACTTCATTATTGGCTCTGTGCAATTATTTTATGAGCTCAAAAGCTGTGACAGTATATGACAAAGCTTCTTTGTCATATGGCCCATGTAGTTTCTCAATGGTTTGACATTAGGTTTTTATTACAGTAGACTATAGTATGACAAGCAATTCTGACTTTTACTTGACTTTTTACTGGTAATTTATTCATTCCTTATCATTTGTAGAAAAGTTATAGAAATATGACTTAATAAAAGATATCAATTATGATAATTATTTAAACAACTTGTTTTGCTTAGTTTATCTCTTCATGAATTGGCCACTGCAGCCAACACTCTTCATGGCTGCAACTTTTCTTTCAAAGGCAAGCTATCTCTGTTTCCAGCTCTCAAGTCTTGTTTAATTTTTATTTCTCAAAGATGAATAATGGAACAAGTGGATGCTTTGGTGCACCTAATTTCATTTTAGACCTTTAATCAATGAGACAATGACACAAGCAAAGTGTTAACAGCTTTTAGGCAACATCGATTGTTTAAGAACAAGCTCACGAGTCAGCGTACATTTGCATATATTCAAGTTGGACAATGTAATAAAGCAGTAGTCCCTAAACTGACTTTATTCAATGCAGATTTTGAATGACTGCAAATGAATTACACAACATGCAGAAACTATCCTGGCACTCAGTGGCCTTGGCTCATTTTTCTTGAAAAGCATGATAAAGAAAACAATTTCAGTGAGTGAACATTGTGGATCCCCCTACACATTCACATCACACATATAGTGTTTGGGTCAACTGAGATTAATAAACGTGGAAACAGCCTGGAAAGGAAACTCTCATGTAGCAGTGCATCCAATGACATTGTAAAACAAAGTGAGAGTGTGAAAGTGGTTGCCTGTGGTGGTGAACCTGCAGAGAAGAAACATCTGAACCTGCAGCTCCCTTCTGCTTTATGTAGCTTTAAGGTGAATTAAGGTTCATTATTTTGTTTTCTGGTCTGCAATTTTTGGTTCCCTCTCAGCACTCTCATTGCATTGTTTGCATTGTTTTCAGCTGCAGGTGCTACATGTATTTTTGACAGCTTTGACATATCAGCTTTAAAGATAATAATATGTCAATGTTGTGTTCACACCTTGCTGTTAAAGTTGTGGTCAATAAAAGTTTATTTATAAATATTAGTTTATTATTTTTATTTCATTTAAGTTTTATTTATTTTAAGAATTTAATTAAAGTTAATGCAGACACACTTCTTTTACTACACCGTAAACATCCCATTACAGTTCAGGGTACTTTCAGGGTAATAAAAGGAAAGATAATGTTCCTAAATCAAAGTAGTAAATGAAAATACACTCCAAGAGAACTCTTCAAATTATATTTCAAGCATGTTATACATGACAAGAACTCTCATGGGGTTCATAGTTCATCAACCACGTTTTTCTTCAGGTTTGTATTAATGTAACTAAACATTTATTATTTCACATGTCCTCTGGTCAAGGTGCCAAGTCAAAAACAATAGCTATTTTCTTGCAAACAACTTCTTCAATTAAATTTACCCATAGGTCACAAAGCACAAATCCACCACATTTTAGAGCTTTTACGATGTAATGTTTTGGGGTTTGAATTCAATTATTTTCTGTATATTTTGGTGCATTTACCCATCAAGCTCTGTGGTTACTTCCTGTCTTTGGGTTCTGGTCCTGTGTCCTTTCTGTCTCTTGTTTGTCTATTTGGGGTTTATTTCAGTCTTTGTATTTTTCTCATTTTTGGATATATCATTTGTTGCTTCCTCAGCCTTTGTTTGTGTCTATCAGCTTTTATTATTAAAGCAATCTTTTTTGTTTCTTCTACCTTCCATGTTTGTGTTTTGCTTTCAGGTTGCTTTTTTGAAAACCTGACATTTGGAGTTACGTTCGCTTATCTCTTACTCTTTGCAACACTAAAAATGTTTGACTGGCAGATGTGCACTGTAAGACTCTTGCATAACTATGTTGTTTCTCTGTCTTGTTGTGGAGGAGCTGTCATAATTGCAGCAATGTTTTTGACTTGCACATGACTAGTGCTGAATACAAAAATGTACACACCTGTGCAGCTCTGCTTATAGCAAAGGGCATCATGATGAGCCTTAAAATAATTCTTATATAAACAGTTTCTGCTTCTCTTTAGTTAGACATATTTAAATCATGTCTTAAAAAAATCTTAAATCAGTTCTAAGAAAAACAGCTTAATCAGTCTATTATTTGATAATTCATTAACAGAGGGAATTAAGTCATACTCAGCATCAGATAGGATGAACTAGCTGCATATACTTTTCAACTTTCGCCAGTTTGGATTTTTTTTGAAGACTCTCAAGAGAGACTCAACACAGAGCTTTGCTTTCCAAGCACAGTGCTTTGCTTGGCTGAGATTAATTCAGATTTCATATTTGATATGATGGCTGAGATTAATTCAGATTTCATATTTGATATCTCTACAGAGTAAAGACACCATAATTACAACATATGGCACAGGCAATCCAACTGCAATCTAATTCAACAACCTTGCAACAAACACTACCTTTTTACTGGATGAAAGGAGAGACAAAATATTAAATACTTTTCAAAATATAATGCAATCCGCTGCAACTCCACTACAAAGCAAAGCTTCAAAAATGACCAAATAATCAAATGTGCACCTTTCTGACATAGACTTACGATCAAACATCACAAATAGAAAAAAAAAAAGAAGTCTTTACTGGATCTCATTCTTTTAATGGATTGCATTGTACAGATGTTGTTTTTATAGTGTCCCCACCTATAGTCTACATAATGGTTAATATTATTTATGGCAAAAAAGTTCAATAAGGAATCAAATTCATGCTACCAGTGACATTTAAAGGTGCTAAAGTATGTTACATTTGACCTTTTTTGTCAAAACTCTGATAATGCCAAACGTGCTTCAAATCATTTGACCCAGTCTTAATTGATGGGTCACAATGTAACCTTAAGTATTCATGAATTATACAATGTACAGATACCATATGGCCCAGATTTTTTATTTCATTTATTTCATTATTACTATTTTTTTATCATTATATTTTATTTCATGTCTTTCAGTCAACTTGCCATACAGCTTTGTACTTTTATGGTTTAAAGTTAAAATCAACTCTGTACATATGGTACTAATTGTTAATACCATTACCATTACTAATTTGACCTCTGTGTAGGAGTTGTACCAGAATTTGTGCCACAATACCTCATAATAGCTGGGGATGGGAATCGAAAACTGGATCCATTGATAACTTATTCCAAATTGTCCAGTTTATCTTAACTACATGCCGTAAACCTTATCAATCAATATCAGTGTTTGCCTACGCTGCTTGAATTTTGTAACATGAAGCAGTCATGGCAGAGAGGAAAGAATGGTCCTAACTGAGAATTGATTTTAAGAAAAAAAATGACAGCAGTGCTTGTTTTGTTTTTGTAAAATAATCATCATTGCATTATCAACAATCAAGTAAGGATTGAAACATCAGCAATATGTCCAAAACATTTTATCTGCAAAACATGAGCTTACATTTCAAGGAGTGCCGTGTGTTGGACACTGTACATCTGTCACAACATGTAATTACTGTAACTACAATTAAATTAATTAATTGTGTCCTTTCCACCACTAAAGTGTATGTATTGTATGTGCATGCGTGAGTGTGCGTTTTTGGTTATAACCCCATATGCTGTCAAAACTGTGCTGTACCATTCCATTCCTCTCACCTGTTCAACATGTGGCATTCCCCACAGACTCATGGGACTCTGCTCTCCTATGAATTGTGGGTGAGTGTGACTCATCACTGCATGGCTTCTTTCCCTTTCCCTCACTTCAGCACTGTAAAGCAATTTGCAACCTCCAAGTATTCTCAGACAACTTCTTGATTTAGATATCATGTGTTATTTTCTTAAAAAAAAAGAAAAGAGAAAAACCCTTTTTACTTCATACTTGAACTTTATTAAGAACATACTGCAATCAGGGCCATGAATCCCAAAATAAGACTTAATGAGCAGAATGTGAGCTCTTAATATGATTGGGTCTCATCATACTGAGGCATGGCTACAATTCAGACTGGCCTCTAATTATAGGGATCAAAAGAAAGCTTTTTGCTCTCTTTAGGGGAGCTTTGCTTTAAAAGCTTTGCTTATAAATGTGGGAGGACACTGTGGACATAAATGGGGGCAAGAGCACACTGTGTGGATCTGATCCTCACATATAACACTAAAAAAGGCAACCTTGATCATGCTCACCAAAAAGAAAATACCAAAATGAGTTATAAAACTCTACTCCCTTTGATCACTGGAGTAAAGATGTTACCAGGCTACAGTGTGAGAGTGAAATGGAGTCTGTCAAGCAGTCATCACTTAGAAGGTTTATCAGAAGAGCTTCACTCTGACTCCAAAAGATAAAAACCTCATGACTAATAAGGGTGTGGAAGACAGCAATCAGGGAAAAGTGAGGTGACACTGTCATGCATTGTATTTTCACACTGTGCAACTAACTGATTTGGCATCAAAAACAAAATTCTGCCAGAAAAAGTATTTAAACAGAAAAAAAGGTCTAACTCAGCCTACTAGCTTTCTATTAGCGCTAACTGATCAAAGCCTGTGGGCTGAGTAATACTGTAAGATGGAAAGCTGGGAAGCTGGGACTTCTCTGTCAGAAATTAAGTTGCAATTACCTTCTAATTTTCAACAATCATGTCGGGATCTTCGACAGTTGTCTTTATAAGGTTAATCAAAACCATCAAAGTATAGTTTTCAAATCATTTCTTCATTAAGAGAAAAAGTTTTCACCAGCATTTGGAATTTTTTAAATTAATAAAGGAAATATTGTTTTTTTCTTTTTTATAACAAAGTGAAATAATAACCCTGTTTATTCACAAAACAAACCATTTGATGTCATCTCATGATTGACAAAATGTAATGGTCATTTCTCAGGAGTAATTAATAAAGAAAGGTGAAGCACAAGTGTTTCGGTTGTTATATCCAGTAGCCATTAATGGTTGACAATGCTTCAATATGAAGACAGACTGTGTAAATGTGTGTGACTCAGTTTTAAGACACTACTGAAACAGGTTTTATAGAATAATATTTACATATCTCTTTTGTACATTCACCAAAGTCTGTAAATAATTGTGGAGTGTTAAGCCTATTAATTGCCATATCTCCACGATTCTCTGTAAGGTGATTATGAAAAATATACAAAAACAGACAAAAACACAAAACTGGAAACACACACATTTGAAGAATTACAATATTTGGAAATGGCTTCGTTTAGGAATATTGCCCAGTGGTTCCTGGTCTGTCCCTTCTGATCGATACATGGGTATTTGGTAGAGGTTAATGAATTTAGAAGGAATTTTATGGAGCAGAGGTTTGTGGCTATTCCTTTTGTTTATTTTTAGTTAAAGTTTACAGGTTTGATGATAGCCCAATCCAGAAAAGAACACATAGACCTTTACACAAATACCATGTCTACATGGATTCCATATTTCTTGGCAAAGGTATTTAGATAGTAACATCATTAATACTTTAAATTGTCACAAGCCTATTTACAAGTGAGGTGCCATCTTAATAATTCATGTCTACCTCCAAAACTTGGAATTGTCTATTTATACTGAAATACTAACTGATTCTATTGGCTCAATCTTACCAACTGAGTATTATTTGAATAAACGAGTTACGTATATGGATCAGAAAATGTCCTCATTATCCTAGTAAATCATGGAGGCTTCTCCGAAAAGTAGAAACACAGAAATAATTTAGGGTGTTTCTTCTTCTTTAATAGGAAATAGACATGTGTTGTCCTTTCAAAGACTGCTGTTGTAGCTCTCTGTCTAACTTGTACTTTTCTCTCTGCTTTTTATTTGTTTTCCTTTGGAACAGCATAAGCCATGTTGGCCCCATTTGTGAGAGCAGTCCAGCCAGCTCTGGAAGTGAAAAGAGCAAGACTGATGAAAGCAGGTTTGTTCTTTTATATTTTTTGCAGCTTTTTGTAAAGGGGTTAACACAATTGTTAGAAATAAGTTACGACATGACAGCCTTGCAGTAAACATCAATTCAGTGAAGGTCTATTCTTACCTCTTTCACCTCAGACAAGTTTTGCAGGCCTGAAGTTTCCCTTCAGCAGTGAAATTTACTTATACTTATCCACCCAGTAAGAATAAGTCCAGACTTTTTCTATACATATGGCTTTGAGGACCACACATCGCAAAGAAAGATGTATCTGAAGTATTGCACAGGCAGCAACAGTGGGATTAATTTTAGTTGAAACAATACAACTTAACTGCTGCAGTGTCCTTCCTGCCTCAGGCCTCGCTGCCCCCATAAATGGCCTTAAACTCACTTTCTAACTGTCACAAGATAATTAGGACATATCCTGACTTCTGAGACTTCTCCTCATGCTGCATTAAAACAATTTTGCAATAATTTCAGCTAATGCGCCAGCACTTAAGACAGGGACTATAGGGAACCAGAATTACAAAGAGAGCTACACATGGGAGTCTTATTAAGTTGACTGCTAATTAGCAGAACATGCTAAGAAAGAAGTCTGACAAACACTGGTTTTATAACAGAATTTTCAAAGCAGCATGAGGCAAATTTAAGTGGAGCAGAGCCCAGACACTTAAAATAATGACTTTACCAAATTATTTTTACTACATTGTTATGATATTGTGTTTTAAAATTGGTATGTAATGTGCTGAATAATGTCTGCACTTCCTCATATAGAGTGCGTCCATTACAAGGGAGACACTTTTGACCCAAACATTTAAGATCAGATTAAAAGTTATGTGTGTTGCCAGGAAATGGCTGGTGTTTTTCCATATTCTGTATTTCTCTGACTATGACAAATTGCATTTACAATCCCAAAGCAGATGTACCAAAAAGCCTACACTTTCCTGTAAATAAAGAAATGTTAAAAATGGGCTTCAAATAATATGTATTCATATATTGTATATTTCTATATATCATATATATAAAATTATGTATTTTGTATATGTTTATAAATTATTCCTTAAAACAACAGGACACTGTGAGTTGTAGCAAATTTTACTCACCCTGAAAAAATTAATGCACTTAGTTCTGACTATTTTTAGCCATACATTT
>JAPZDY010000011.1:5140882-5153083 GCA_029783645.1 Ctenochaetus hawaiiensis
CCTCAAGCTTACATCAAGAGGACAGAACCGTGACTCTCACAGAATTATGGCCACTAGACCTTTCACCTGACTGCAATTGAAATGGAAAGGACTGTCTTTCACACCACTAAGATGTCACTGTCTGACTGAGGGATTTGCAAGGGAATGGACAGAGATTGTGATGTGGACAGTGATTTGTCTCCGGTTTAAAAAGTAAAACTGATCAAAATAGAGAGGATAAACATGCTTGTTGTAGTCAGACAGTGTGGTTATAAAACCTCTGCTGCCCTGAAGCCTGTGTTACTTTTTTATTTGTCAGTAAAACAGAGTCCAGCAGCAGCAGCAGCATCTCCCCAAATACTGGTCTGAAGGTCAAACAGTGAGAATGGAAGCAAGAAAGACACAAACAACCAAAGGAGAGAGAAAAGAGACAGGACAGGAAACAGAGATAAAAGTACACAAAGAATGAAAGATGATGTGTGGGAGAGAAATGGCGGGGATGAGGATGTTATGTAATTGTTTCATAACAGATTTAATGATGATGTTCTTGACCAGGCTAATTGCTACGCTAAATGCTGCGTCACATGTGAAACTTGAGCTCTGACTTGGTCTAAGGTTGTCCCACCCAAATAGCCTCACACATTGTAAGGCTAATCAGACAGTGATTTAAGCAGTGTGATGGAGTCTCAATATCATTTGGGATATACAGCTTATAAAAAAATCCTCAAATCCCCAAATAAAAGCCTGGTACCCTTTATAGGGTTGAAACACAAAAGTTAAAAGGGTGGGAATCAAGTTAACTTGCCAGTTTAGTGATGGGCCATCTCACTGCCTTTTATGTATTAAAACAGGAACATACGAAGCAGAAAGGGGAAAAGCGGTAAAATTGTGTCTAATATTTTCTTTCAATATTGAGTTTGTTTTTATTTTATTTACATTTTAGTGTCGTATGAAAATGGGGGGAGCAGAGGATCTATTAGAGGGCAGCAGAATGTTATAGTTTATTTATAATTGTTAATGTCTTCAGCAAGAAGAGGCAGTGAGATAAAGAACACATACAGAGGAGAGATCAGAAAGCATGGAAAGACGGAAAGTTTCACCATTGTTGATTTTTGTGGCAGAGATAGAATGACTACAATTTACTTAAATGAGATTTCATTCAGAGTTTCACAAAGGAACAAATGCATTAATACAAGTGTATCAAGTGTGTTTCATGCACAGATTAAAGCCTGTAAGAAGGCCAAGGCAACAAGTGTGAGTCATCTCCCCCATGTGTAATTCAGAGGAGCTCAGTTTAAAGATTATCTGGCTTGTTCCACATATAGCATATCATGGCCAGCTGCTGGCCAAGGTGCTGCGGTGTGGCTGGCTGCTGTTGTTTGACGGCTTCACTCAGCAGAAATGAGTAAGGGTAAACAACAGTGGCTGTGTGGTCATGGCTCTGGGGAAGTGGTGCCAGAGTGGAGCCAAAGGAAAATGTCAGCGCATCAGTCACATCATAGAGTTCATCAGCAGGTCTCTGAGCCAATATCAGACTTCTAATGAGCCTGTGAGAGCTCTCCCAGTTTGGACTTTAGCTTAAGGCTTTCTGGCACAAGAAAAGACGGCTGTCAAAGTCATGACATAATCCAGAATCAGGATTTACCCACTTCCACTTCAGTCCTTATTCTAACATTCCCAACTGATGCATCATACACATTAAACCTGATGACATGCCATACCATCCAACACCATCTCTCCGATTCATTTTTAAATCCACCTACGCACACAAGCAAAAACATCACATCCCACCTCCACCAGGCAGGCGAACTTCTTTCTTGGAGCCCACTCAGTCTCCTAAGCTGACGTGAGCCAATTAAAGTCGTCTGGTTTCAGAATAGTCGTCTAACATGCCCAGCTCTTGGATTTTTAAAACTTGAAATAAACACAATATAGAAGCGCATTTGTGGGGGCGTTGTACGGCATGCATCTCTCTTCTTTTATGTTCACTAAAAACATTTACATATAAACTGTTGCATCACACAAAAGCAGTCTTATTGTTTTCATGTTTGTCAATGATATATTCTCCAAGAGAGGGAGTCATCTGAGGAGAAACCAACAATATATGCTGTTTGTTACAAGACATAAAGGCTGTGAAGGGAAAAATTAAATCTCTGTAATTGAGCACCCAATGTGGATCGACATCTGTGTACTGCAATCAGCTGTGACCGTGCCCATAATTTGGGGGCTGCTTCTGCTGTGAAATTCTGGATAATAGGGCCTTGTGAAATGTAGATTCTTCTGTTTTGAAATGGTCCGTTGAAGGCTTAACTTCTTCAGTTCACACATCTCTGCTGGACACAATTCTATTTAGTTCCTCATTATGTGCCAAAGCTTCAAGCCTTTGCTGCCCCCTGGGTCTGAAGAATGCATGAGTGCCATTTGGAGGTGAACACAAAAACACAGAATTTGAGTAGGGATGGTAGGAACATGTGCCTAAAAATATGCAGCCACTACTGAATTGTAAGGCAAAATTAAGGGGACCAGATCTCACCTTTGCCCTTGGCTGAACTGAATTAAGTTTATTAAATCTGTGTCAAAGTTTAAGAAAAAAGAATTGCTTTAGTTAGGGAATGATGTTAAGAGCATTAAAGAAAGATGAAGACCCTTTTTTAGCTTTTGCTGCAGGTCAACATGACTCTGCTAACAGAAAATATGAGCTATTTCCCATTTCCTCCTAAATATTTCCTAAAATGCCAAAGAACTTAATACTGGTAAGAAATTTTACTGTCATGTTATTATCAGAGATGCTTCATGAGCTTGCATTGCACACAAGCTTTTAAATTTAAATGAAAAGCACAGGTGTAGCTAATAGCATTGATGATGGCTACACTGCCTTGGATGTTTTACATGCAGAGTGAAATTATGGTATTATGCATGTTACCCATTTGTATGGCTTAATGGTATGCAAATATTGGGACATTTTAATGTTTTTTAGACCTTCTCTTTTTCTGCCATGACACATCAAAATATCTGCTTCATCTATTAACAGGTGCACAGGCACAAGAGCAATGCTCAGGGAAAATGTGTCCATGGCAGCTGTGTGAGGATTTGTACTGTCCTTGGATCAGAATGGGCTGTCTGACATAACAATTTGTGATTTGCTCCATCATTTAATCTACACTAATCATGACAATCTGAGGCAATGCAGAACTCACAGTAAGCAAAGTTTTAAAGGTAATCTCTATAGTTCATTTTACAACTCTTTGTTTGAATGACAAGTTATAATCTTTTACTGCACCTTTGGCAAATGATCAAAGTCAAGAATGGAACTAAACTGTTGTGTTTTCTTTTTCTAATGTCCTAAATTTATCCAAGAAAGCTGAAAAAATAGTGGCATGCCATAAGAACTCTTTTCTCATTACCAGTGACCATTTGTGCATTGTATTATATGAAGCGCTATACATAGGCTATGCATGAATGTGTATGTACAGCTACTGTCAATATTTTCATCTGGATAGACTTGGGGAAAAAAGAAATTAAGCTGCATTGACTATTTTCCTGTCTTGTGTAAGCTACCTATGTAATTAGGATGACCATATTTATGTAACTGTTATAGAGAATTGAAAAACAACAACAACAAAAACATTGAAATTAAAGCTAACCTTTAAATCAGCTCATCACATGCTAACACATCTAAGTCTGTATACTGTACTTCATATGTACTTGGCTTGGCTTAGGCTTCCATCTAGTGTTGAGTGCAAAAAATTACATCATTCATTGCAGAGGACTTCAGACTTAAATGTGATCATGATTATAAAATACCAAAATTCCACTACGGATGCTTTTAAATTGATACTATTTGCGAATAAAAAAATGATGTCATTCTTTAGTAGTTTTAAGCGAGTGCTGTTTGTTTATATTACGTTATCTCACGATCTACTGCACATGCGCAACACAGGGGGCGGGTTTGTTTAGTATGACCAAATGTTTTGTTTTCTGCCCCAGTAAGTGGGATTAATGAGGTAACACGGACAACCACGACTGTAAACATTTCTCAGGTAAGAAGCTACATGACGCTCCTATTTTTAAGTAATAAATTTACTGTTTAAAATTGGTATCACATTAATGTAGCAGTAGCTAGTAGCACTGTTTGGGTTAACAGGACATCCGGCCGGCTAACACAACACACTGATGCTAGCTGCTAACTAATATTAGCGTTAGGAAACCGTGCATAACGTCAACATACCTATTATTTACCACTGTAGGTAGAATTTACCAAAACGGAAGTTTCTGAAGTTCAGTCAGTGCTGGCGATCGAGCTGCAATCCCACAAGAGTTGGCAATCGAGCGCATTTTATTGCTCATTCAGTTTAAAGATGTGCTACCGCACCGTTAGCCGTGGATGAGGGCTCTTAACGCAGTTCCCCACCTTTAGAGGCTCTGTCAACATGTTGTCTGGTGTTAACATCCATAAAGTTAACAAGTTGTTTATGTCACTGCAGCTTTATTTGCTGCCCTGCATTGATAATTTTATGCTGCGCATTGCTATTCACTTAACATTCTCAGGGATTGTTATATTATACAGTATGTGGTGATTGTGAACCTATATTGTGCAAAGATCTGGTAACTACAGCTGCCAGATGTGCAATTTAAATCTACCAAGTCTACATGCTTCTGACCTACGACTGCTTGGTAATTGCCCCTATTTGAGATTACTTTTTGTCTTGTTGCTTTTATTTTGTATAAGAGCTTATGTCCTATTCTAATCCTCTCCAGCAGCGGCTATTAATGATTAGTTACTTTATGTACAAAAAAATGTCAGATCTCCTGTAGTGTTCTCTGAGTTACTCATTAGTTGTAAAACTCCTGCTCACAGTGACCTTGTACCAGCCTACTAGAAGTCAGAGTCATGGGGAATACAAGTAGTGAGAGGGCTGCCATGGGCCAGGGGGAGAAAGCTCAGCGGAGGGACAGCCGAGGTACCAAGGAAGGAGAGAGGCCAAAAATCCTGATGGACAGCCCTGAGGATGCTGATATTTTTCATGGTGAAGACATGAAGGTAAGTTGTGCTGCTATCTCAGCTACAGTCAACTGGTTGCCAGCATAGTCATGCTCAGAGAGGTTTGTACATTAGGTAAATTAATGGTGGTTGTTTGGTGGGTATTTTAGGCTCCTTTAGAAAAGGAGGAGTTCCTTGCATGGCAGCAAGACTTGGAAGCAGATGACAAAGGGCCAACTTTAGACCGACCAACAGTCTTTCGCTGGACTGGAGATGGCAAGGAGGTCTATCTCTCCGGATCTTTCAACAACTGGGCCAACAAGATTCCCCTTATTAGAAGGTGAGGCTGCAACCTAAATTCTACCAAACAATTGTATTTTTTGGTTGTCAGTCTGTGTCCATCAATAATTATTTAATAGAAAATATTTACCATTTTTTGATTAAGTCATTGTCATGAATCAGGTGTTTTATGAATGAAAAAGGGGACTTGAGATCCAAAATCTCACTCTCCATGTGTCTGGGTAAAATTAATCATTCTAGACTCCTTTTAATTACTTGTTTAAATTAAGATCACTAACTAAATATTAATACTGAGGTTAAAGATTTAAAGAGGTGCTAATTTAACCCTTCTGTGTGCTAAATGCTCTCTTTTTTCATCTGTCAAAGTCAGAACACCTTCGTAGCCATTGTTGATCTACCTGAGGGGGAACATCAGTACAAGTTCTATGTGGATGGCCAGTGGACCCACGACCCAGCTGAGGTCGGCATTTATTCTCACACTCCAATATGACTTTTTCTTCTTCATACCATATCTGTCATACTATGTAATTTACAAACATGGCTGTTTCTGAAAAAAATACAGTAACATATGTGTAAATAAATTCCATGTACTTGACAATAGTACAACTGTTATTTACTAAAGGGGTTTGTTTTGTCAAATGCCTTTTTAATAAAGCTGTGGTTATTTTCACACAGTTTTTTTGTTTGTTGCTGGTGCATATTTTTTTGACTTTAGTTGTGAATTTGATTGTCTCGTGTTTCCTCACAGCCAGTTGTAACCAGTCAACTTGGGACAGTCAACAATGTCATCCAGGTGAAGAAAACTGACTTTGAGGTGTTTGATGCTCTAATGGTGGACTCGCAGAAATGCTCTGATATGTCAGGTAAGTGCTGACAAACAATTTTCATGTCCACTTTGCTATATCCAGTGATGTGTAGTGCGGGGCCTTGAAGCTTGTACAGAAAAGGGTGTATTAAGATATGTAAACTAAAATATTTCTGATGTTATTTCTTGTTATTTGGCTACTATCAGTAAGCATCAAATTTTACTTACTACAATCTTCAAATTCATGTAAAATTTTTGCTGTAGAATTTTAACATTATACTGTTGCCTTATTTTGTTTGGGCAGGGGCAATGATTTCTAAACAGTTGTGTGGAAATGTTTGAAAATTATTTTCCGTCTCTTTGCCTCTCTGCCTTTCACTAATTAGACCTCTCCAGCTCTCCACCCGGGCCATATCATCAGGATGCCTATGTTCCTAAACAGGAGGAGAAGTTTAAATCTCCACCTATACTCCCACCACACTTGCTTCAGGTCATCCTCAACAAAGACACTGGAATTTCTGTAAGTAGCTTGTTGCTCCGGTGGTGGATTCATCAGAAATTTTGATCTGTAATTGTCACATGAAGTCTTGTCAAAATATTGCAAGTTTTTTAAAAAAGTAACATTTTGTCACAGACCAATAATATCTCTATTAGGGATAGGGTTAGGGTTAGTATCCAAAATATCTAAAATGTAAAGCAGCCAATCAACAGTTAATGGTCTTTACAAACCCCAGACAATTACAACATAGAATAGAATTATAGAATCTATCTATAGAATTCAGTGAAACATAATACATGACATATTTTGTTGATTTGTTTTCATGTCCAGTGTGACCCTGCATTACTTCCAGAACCCAACCATGTCATGCTCAACCATCTCTATGCCCTTTCCATTAAGGTAAGGTCTCAAGCTGAGTTAACCAAACAAGAGTTTCATGTTTGCCATGTTTCAGCACCATGTGGCTGCTGAAATGTGGGAAAACTTTGCTTGGTAGCATTTGCACAAAGCTTGCACAGCAAATTGTATCTGTACAGTGACGACAATGATAACAAGCTTCTGATGGGGGGGCTGAGGGACAGATAATTGGCCATTTTACAGAATTGGGACAGGAAAATCAAACTAAAAATGCAAGCTAAGCTATAAATACTAACAAAATAGTCAGATATCAGGAAAATAGAGAAAAAAACAAGATGTAAATTCATGTAGAGTCCAAACTTGTGACCTGTTCATGGATTCCTATCCAAACCACACATGGTTGGATAGCTAGTATTAGTAGTTAGTGTTCATTTAACAGTTGTTGCTGTGGTGGTCATTGTTGTTCTAAGAATGCATCTCGCTCTTGCATTAAATTTTAAAACTGCAATCAAATAGTGATAAAGAAGCAGACTAAATGAAATAAAAATGTTTGTAAAATAACATTTTTTAAATAAATACTAATCGATGGGACTGTTATTTTGTTGTTACCACATTTGTGAAACAGCAGATCTGCCCCACAGGAGTTCCCTTAGATGTCCCATGTTGCTTTGAAGATTCTCAAATCAACACAAAAATCACCTGATTATTTTATAATGGTTTACAAATGCTGCTCTTCTTGAATAATTTAATTTTTACTGGGCTAAAATATTTATACTAAAAAGCCACACTAAAGTTGCCTAATAAAAGCAATAACAGGGAATGAGAAGCTTTCAGAAGCTTTTACTCAGTAGGAAGAAAAAGACTGAATTTCCAAATTGGATACCTGAGTCATATTGTGTGCAAGTGCAATCAGAACCAGGAATGAGTTTTGTTTTTTCCCACACAACAATAATGGCTCACTAAAAGGTGAAGCTTTTCTTAGTGACACCTAGTGAGACCTCATAGCTCTTTATATAATCTCTTTTTTAAGCATTTGTAATTGCTAAAATGGATCCAGTAACTGCTGACCTCCTTTTAATAAGACTGTAGCACTTGAAGCTGCTTCACAAAAGGGCCCTCTAGTGGTTCTTTGGGGACACACTTTAAAGAACAGTTTAATCCTTTCATTAAAGTCCATATGTACACCAAAACAGATTTAGCTTTCTTTTTACTTCTCATTGTCATTACTGGCTGTTAAGAGAACTTTCTTGATACGAATCCAATAAAAGAGTCTTAGTCCCTGTTTCGTGCTGAACTTTCTATATATCAGAGGGAAGTGTTTGTTTCTCATGAATAGTTGTTTAACAGCAGTTTAAAGGAATACAGAAGTGAAAGACGTAATTTTGTCTATTTGTTGATTGGGATTAGTGTGCAGAGCAGGTTGTCAAGATTAGTGGGCGACCCTCTCACTAATCTTTTACGGTTTATAGCCTGGTGACTTGCACACAGTATGACTGATTGCATTGTTCCCATTAGCCCACTTGTATCTAAGCCGTAAACATATATTTCATTGTTTAAAAAATGTGAGTTTTTTTAAGTCAAATTGGTCTCCCATGTGATATTTTTCTGTCATAGGATGGAGTAATGGTGCTCAGTGCAACACATCGCTACAAGAAGAAGTATGTCACCACCTTACTATATAAACCCATCTGATGGAAGACGGACTTTTTTAAAACCGTCCAAGTATGTTAGCTGTACACTGAGTGTACAAAATATTAGCTCCATCTGTTTTTTTTCTGACAGAGAGTTAAAGTGTAAATCGAGGCCACATTGCATGAGTTCGCCTGTTAAAACTACATCCTTTTTGAACATTAACATGCAGGACAAAGACAGACAAATGTGACAATTTTTATGAATTGCTCAAACTGATCTGGATGAGAATATTTGATATACGAAGCTAATAAGAGGTTAACAGCTCGGAGATTATACCTTGTACACTCACTGTATATCCAGTTATTGTAATCATCTGTTTATGGATGATAAATGTCACTTTGTCTCTCCAATCCTAAATAATCTGCCTTTATTTGTTTACTAATAGCCCTCTGTAGTATTCACCAACACAATCTTTGCTTAGTAGACATATAGAGGTGATAATAATATGCTAGGAGACCATGACATGTCTGTGATCAAAACAGACACAAGTTTAATGAGGTGGATGGGTAATGCTGAGAAAATCAGGCTGAAAATCTTTAGATACACAAATCTGCTGTGGTTTTTCCCACAATGAGAAGACAACAGCAGTACAATCAAGACTGTGAATGTTAAGGTTAAAGAAGGAAAAAAATGCACTGCAGTAGTTCTCCACTGTTTTCTATTACTTGTTTATTGTAAGAATTGTTATTTAATGATACTCTGATAGCACACGGTAGATCTTTTCTATAATTTGTCAAGTATTCACTGATGTATTTTTTTTTTCAACTTTGGTAGCCGATGTCTTTTTTTGCTGTCAAAAACACTCTTTAGTTAGCCGCAGTATTGTGTTCCATTCCAGTCAAGATGTAGACAGGTTGAGACCAAACAACCAACAAGTAACTATGTACGAAATAATTACTTTGGTCTAAACTCTGGAAGTACTTCATTAGTTTGCACTATAAGGATAAAGTTTATTTTTGAAGTAGAATATGTGCACAGTATGTACACTCACAGCACAGCAATGTATCAGAAAAGTAATGCTTATCACCTTTTTCAAACATCTAAGCAGGTTCAGTGGTCTCCACATCGACACACATTTGCACAAGTAACATGATTTACCTAATTTTATTGATTAAATGCTTTCAAAAATTAGGAGTCTAGCTGGATCGTTGTTTCCAGCTGGCTTAGTCAACATGGCAGCTTTGGTATTTGTTTCAGTAAAATTATGCTTTTGATGAGAAAAATCAGTAACAGGAAAGAAAATGCAGAGGATACTTGATGGTAAATTGTAAAAGCTGGTTTAGACCCACACTGACTTTCAGAACCACAACACTAATAAAGGGACAAGCTTAGGATCATGTGATGGAGTCTCACTCCAATATTTTTTTTATAGTTAACCTGTGCTCATTGAATCTGAAGGATTTGAATGTGTTTTAAGTTAATGGTATTACTTGTAACATCTATTTATATCAATGTATCATTTTTAAATGTGATGTATTGGTATAATTACCACTAACAAATGAGACCATGATGATGTTAATTATTTTTGTTTTATGCTGTAGACCAGTTGAGCCTGACAATCTCCTCAGTCATGGTCTCAGTTGTTTGCGTTACTTGGACTAACAGAAATATTATTACCATGTTGCTGACCCCTTGAACCAAGCTGGTGGGCACATACACTCCAGTTTTAGAGACATTTGTATTAAAGTTTAAGTTACAAAGTTTTATGCTGTTTATCATTTGATTGTACTGTAGCTCTTTAAGTGGAAATTGACTGACCTTTGTGTTTATTGCAATATAAAGTTGCGTGTTTATTTGTGTACCATTGCCCACATTCTGTCACTCAGGAGTGTTTAGAGAGCAGATGCAAATGGCCTCTTCATTGACTTTTTTCAAGTTAATTGGTGAGCATTACTATATTTTTTTGGCATAAAACTTTTACAATTTATAATATAAAAGCAAAAGGCCATCAAGCAAATATTAAGGCTGCAAAGCTCTTTAAAGAGAAATGTGATTTTTTTTTCCACTGTTGCTAGCTTGGACAAAGTAAAATCCTTTTGTATACATATGTTTTCCCTGTTATTTTACCCATACTAATAGTTAATTCATTAAACTATAATAAAAACAATTCCGACCTGGCAGTTCTCCCAATGTCACAGTGCACATTACATCATCATCATTCATATCTCCATTGCTCTTTAAGTCTGGGATTTTCCATGTCTCTGCACATATGGTGGGACAAGTTAGTTTGCAGGTTGTGTTTGGTCTTGTTCTTGTCTGGTCACGAGGGTGTTATACAAAAATGCAAGATGTGTCTATAGAAAGCTTATACAATGACACAAAAAGTATTTAAAGTTTAACTTATTATAATAGTTCTACAAAGGAAAACTTATGGATACAGTAAAAAAGTAATGATGAGACTTTTTTTATGTAGTACTTTCCAAAAAAATGTTACAAAGTTCTTAACACAAGTGAGGTATATTGCTAACAAATGCAATCAGACACCTAAAATAATACACAAGAAAGAGAAAAACATCCAACAGTTGATAGATAAAATAAAATGATAAAACAGATGATATATATTTGAAATAGAACAGACTGGAGGTAGCTTTATTTGAGAAGAGATTTAAAAGATGATTCTGCAAAACCTCAGATCCTTAAGCAGGGAGCTCCAGCCCTGAGGGCCTTCATAGATACAAGCTCTGCCACCTTTTGTCGTGAGCACGCACTTAGGAAAAGCCAGCAGAGCCCTGTCTTAGGATCTGAGACTGTGCTTCGGCTCGTAAATTCAACAATATAACTGGTAGCTTAACAATGAAGTGCTTTAAAAGTAAAACACAAATCAAATCACTCATGCACAGATTTAGAGGGATTCTATTTGTGCATCTTTGCAGCTATTATGAGAAGATGATCCATTTTATGATTTGCTCTTTGCGTTATGATTATTTCACCCTTACAGTAGATGGCAGTGCTGCTACGCAGGGAAAACACGTCATAAATTGATGTCATGCTGTGTCTTGCATAGTCAGACACTGACACACTGACTCAAAAACCCATTTAAAGGCAAAGACCAATGCACTTATGGTTTTCAAGTAGAAATGTAATCATTGCAAACATTTATATTTTCAAGAGCATGAGACATCACAAATACATTATATAGAAACTACAGTACATCTCTCAGCCAAGGCTACTTTATCCACTGCATTAGTTATTTTAGTGCAAAAAAAGTCTCATTCAGAAATATTTATTCAGCATTCTTAATCACATCTGTATCATAATACATTTACAGGCCTTTTTCATCAGAACTGGTTCTGTTCTGTTTTTTTGCACATTAATTTAATCAACAAGAGCATTGCAGTCAAAAAATAAATTGGTTTGGGTATATGCTGGTTTCATGCCAAAATAAATAGGAGATTTTGTCGACAAACTGTCATAAAAATGGACATGTTTATACAGGTTGTTGTGCATTGTGCAATGCTCCCTGGTGACAAAGTATCCTCGAATACAATAGTTCCACTCAAAACGGTAACAAATGCAGACTCAAGCTAATTAAGTGTGAAAACGCCCATAATAAAAAAAACAAACATGTACGATCCAAATTTTTTTTGT
>JAPZDY010000011.1:5160888-5171264 GCA_029783645.1 Ctenochaetus hawaiiensis
CCTAGTTTGCTAATAGTTTGCAATATGATTGATATTAAAATTAATTTGCACATAAACTTAAGCAATTAACAACATAGTATCCTGTTAAGTTCATGGTTTGAGATAGAATAAGATGATTGACAAAGTTCTGACTGCGTGCACATGTAGTTTGACCCTTTGAGTGATTTCACAGAAAGATGGATGTAATAATTTCTTTGGTATTTCTGTTCATTATTATTTAAAATTGCAAGTCAGCACTAGGTCTTCATAGAGTATTTTGTTGCGTTAGTCTTAATGGTTCACCTAAGGAGGTCCATGAGGACATGTAGGCAACACTATGTGGGGATACCCCTGTTTGAAGTGTGGTGAGGAAGTGGGCTGCTGAATTCAAACATGGCAGTGAGATACTTGTAATTTTCAATCACCTGAAATAGAAGTGTTCTAAATTTTACATTTTCTGCAAAATAACTTAAAGACTTGGCATGTGCATGAAATGAGAGCTGTAGAACTTTATTTTGAAATTTTATAACCTTTTATAATCTACACTGACAATGTTATTTCAAAGCCTTCTTTCTTGTTTTACCCACTCACTAAATAGGACTACCCATAAATAGTAAAACAAAAAAAAAATCTAGATCTTTTGTAACTTTGTTATTTATTTATTTATTTAAAAACATTTCAAGAGAAAAGTTTCTTGAAACTCACACCTGTAGCTTACAAATGTACAAATAGAGCATTGTATGTAGGTTCACAGTATGAAAAGCAATAAGTACCATTGTAGATTTGGAAAGCACATGCTAAACTTTGTATTAATTTGGCCAATTAGCAACAACAATTTATTTAATATCCATAATACACACAGTGTCAGATGAACAGTCCATTTCCACTGCCATCAATTAATCTTTACAGATGTTACAAACAGCTCTTAGGGCACCAGATGGCTGTAAGCAAAATTTTGGTTGCTGTTGAAACTATTTGGCACCAGAATAAAACAAATATTGTCACTGCAGCCTAGTGTATTGGTTTCAGCTGTAGCTGTGAGTTCCCAGTAGCTCACTCTTTGTTATCGCAGCTGTGGCTTCAGCCCACTGGATCAGTCTTCAGGCTATTGTTCAGACAACACTTAACATTAGCACTGAAAGCATCAGCAGCTGGTAACTGGCTGCCTTGCATCAGCCAGCTGTGGCTGCTGGCTGTCACAAAAGAAAAGATAACAAGAAATGTGCACCTTGTGCTTCATGCTGACCAAAATACCTGCTGTCAAGAGCCAAATAAGTAAGTCTTATTGATGATTGTAACTTACACCATCAGGCCAACACACTGCTGATGTCACTTGGTAGCCTTAAACAATAAGCAAGAAGTCATACAGTCATCTACAGAGAAAGACAGGCTTATCTGTCAGTACCTTTGTAAATATATGTTCATTTGAGCATATTCAGATTTGCCACCTCTAAAGAATATTATTTTGTGTGTCTGCCATTGTAACTGTTAACAAAAATTACTCATATTCTGCAGTTTTTGCAGCAGTGCAAGACTGTTTGTACAATGCCCTGTAACAATAAAATGAACTGTAAAACAAACTGACATAATTTAGTGTTCTGTTTACCTTTTCACAGTTAGATTTTCTTTTGGCATTGGTACACCTTAATAAGCTGGGCGAGGCTAGAGGTTATGATGAAATAAGGGCAGAAACAGACAGCTGTGACATGCAACGCATCCTTGGCTGAAATCAAACCATCTACATTGCAATTTTTGGTACATGCCTTAACAAGACCTTTACTGTTACCTGTAATCATAAAACCAGTATTTGCTCTTGTTTTAATGAATGAAATGACTGTTTTGTGTGACAGTACTGTGATGTTGTATTAATGTGGCTTGATCTTGCTTTGTTGAGATCTCAACAGCAATGGAACATCCCCGGCACATGAAGCTTGACTTACTTTAGACAGATGGGCCCTTTAACACTTGGTGGGTGAGTGTCTTACACTTAGACAATGAAAAATAAAACATAAAACTGTTACGTAATGTGTCTTTTTGTTCTGTTTAGGCGTATCACTAGAACAGAGAGATCTGACACCTAACACCAGCCCAACACTGTTGAGTGTTATGGATACGAAGTCCTTTTAAGGTACAAGGTGTGTGAACCTGCTACACGTGTGAGCCAGTCACATGCCACATTCCAGAGGATGTCACTCAGCTGTGGCAGTTATCTCTGGCTTGGGGATGACGCGAGCCAAAAAGAGTAAAGAAAGAACGAGTGAAACAGAAAGGTGACTAAGAAGGAGTGGAACAAGAGAAGCGGAGGGAGAGACTCTCTCCCCATGGCTGCAACAGTATCTAATGATGACTCTACCCGTGCATGTAAACACAGGCCCACGCATTATCCAGTACATGCTGGCCCTGATGCTGCCATGGTTACTTGCTATTTGCCACACCAATCACGTACAGTACAAGAAGGAACAGTTCCCAGCATGTTGTTCCACCTTTCGCAGAGAGTAGGGGAGTTTCTGGAACTGACTCTGCCATACAAACCATTCAGGGCAGTTTGCCCAGAAGATCTTTTACTTCGTTTGCTTCTTCTGGCTGGTATGCATGACATTCACTGGAAATCTAAGCCTGAGCCAAAAGAAATAACGCCTGAAACCAGCACGTGAAGAAGGAACACTGTGTGAATAGTTTGTTTACTTGTTCATTTACCATGCTTGAAAAATATGGGTTAGTGGCTCTAAGTCCCAAAGAGTCCTAGAATAAAATAATCTCTTTGTGTACTAATACTTGTGTTTTTCCAGGCAAATACATGTCTCGTGATTTCCTTTTCCCCTCAGGACCCCTGTTTCTTAATAAAGGCTTATACATCATGCTTCAATGCGCAAACACCTGTTATAGTGCAGTAAACCTAAAGCTGTGTTTATAATTGTGCATGTGTATGAAGGAGAGAAAAGAGGAGGAAAGGCTTTTTTAAAATATATTTATTCAGAACATCAATGCAGTATGTATTATTCACATTCCAGCAGGGAAGTTGAGCTCAGGTGGGTGAGTTGGAAATTTCAGAAAGTCTGTACAGCTCTAAAAGCACCAACTCTTTGTTAAATATTATATAATTAGGATAGTGACATTATTTACATATTCCTGTAGCTCTGTTCAAAAGTTACAGGGGAACTTCACGGTATTATTTAGTTAAACACAGATTTTTACACTCCGCTTTGACTCTGTTTGATAAACTCCTCTGAAAGTACAGATTCTCAGCAGAGTTTTGCATATTGAGTTGCACATTTGAAGGCCATGACGGTGGCCGATGTCGTGAAAGTGAAGGGTAAAAGCGATTAGCATCACTTTGGTTCATATTTGGTCCATCTTTTTCAATGCACACCCTGTAATTCAGCCCCCTGTTGTCATCCCAGTGTGGTGTTGCCCCAGGTCCAGGCCTGAAGTAGACACAAAACTCAACTCGCTCCCTTGAATCAATGTTCTTTGGTAACAACAAGTCAAAAGCAAAAACATCCATATCAGAACCCCCACAGCGCTGCTGCTGCAGGAATGTGCAGGGAATGTCATGATGGCTCCGCCAAGAGTCAAAGGTCACCCTTATGTTCACGACCTTTTCAACACTGGCATGGGAGACGCACACTTTGCCAGATAAGGAGTTCTCTGAAATGTTGCAGCTTTCCAGCTGTACATGTGTCTCTTGCAGTCGTGCAAGGAAGGCTTTCAGCTCAAATGATGGCTGAGGGAAGCCCAGACGCAACTTGTAGCGCTGCTGTTTGTTCAAAGTCGGCTGTTGGCCTAACAGCTTGGCCGGGGAGGATTTTATCACCAGAGAAGAGGCAGGGGAAGAGGACTCAGGGATGAACAGACGCACAGCAGTGAGAGCCAATCCCTTAGCATCTGCAAACACCACACGCTTCTTGTTCAGACCTGCACCCTCTTTGCGGAAGCAGCTCCGAGGCACTGAAGGTGCAGGGCAGGAGGGGGATGTTGAGGACGAAGGGTAGGGCGTAGAAAAGGGCTGATGTGGAGAGGGAAGGCTGGTCTTTGGTGGGCAGGCAGTTGGTGGAGAGCGGCGCTGCACAGGTTTCAGGGGAGACCTGGACAGCAGCTGATAAAGAGGTTGTTGCCGACTGAGGCTCAGACACATGGCGAGGTCAACTGGCATCACAGCTGACTGGGGGTGATTGCCAATGGCATGTAGAACTCTGGGAAGGAAGACATAATGGGGTTAAAATGAGATCTATAATTACAAGTTATAGCTGCACATATTTCTACTTCTGCTTAATTCTGCCCTGACATGTAATGACAGGTAATGGGATTTCCAACAGCCCAGTATAATTACAGTAGAAGAAGTTCACTGAAAGCACAGGAGCTTACCTTGTACAATTCATCTTCTCACTGTAGACGTTACACCGATAGTCTGTTGTCAGAGGGCCGCAGAAAATTCAGAAAATTCTACAAGCAAAACATAGATTTAATGAAAAATTAACTTTGCCTTAAACTAAGCATCAATCAGTCCACAGACAAGCTGTCTACATGACTGAAAACAGCTCCTAACATACAAATATAAAAGGTTATAATGAGCTTCATGTCAAAATATACTTACAGACTGCAAACCACCATGTGTTTCACCAGATTATTAATGCCAGGGAAAAAGAAAGCATGTCTCTGTGTTCTCCCTACTCTCTCTGGAATTTATAAGGAGTTTAGAAATGAGGCTGAACCTTGTGCACACCACCTTTGCATGTGGGTGGAGTTAAGTCTGTAATGGGAAGTTCCTTTGTTTATGCAATGCCCTAAAAGAAATGATGCGCATTAGGTAGATAGAGCCTCTTTATAGGAACAATAAAATTATTATTCAGTACAGATCAAACTAAAAGCTCTCATTAAAGATAGAACAATGAGTGAAGAATAAAGTGAACATACACACATGTACACACACTAGATAATGCATTTTTTACATATGTATTATAAGCTAAAATCTTCTGGAGAAAAAAAAAACAACAAATGTACACAGACTTTTTAAAATACAGAATAATCCTTTAACCACGTTCAGATAAAAGGTTGAAGGTGCACTATCCAATGACACTCGTAATACATTTATTTGAATTTTAAAGAAAAACTCCAATAAATATGTGCAATAGTGATGCTGAATTTAATCTGTAAGACATGTCACCTTTTTAAATTCTGTCTTCTTTCCCAATTGAATTTGTGAATCATTCTGGCAGGCACATGGCTTTCATTTTGAGATTAGGAAAGGAATGGACCTCAAGAAAAAAAAAAATATATATATATATATATATTGCATTAAGGGAAATGGTCCAACATTAAGCTTTGATGTTGAGGAAAGAGAGAAGGACAGTGCACTTGCAGCATATTGATATTAAAATATAGTCAGTCACATTTAAAGCACACATTCTTGTTTTTGCAAAAAAATGAACATTTTTTTCCCTTTTTTAATCATTTTTACTGTATTATATTGTTTCGTTTTACTAAATGTAACTCATCTTGTGCTTTTCTACTTGAATTTCATAATAGTACAATTAGTTTCACACAATGGTGACACACCTTTACTAAAATTAACTATGCAACGCCTCTAATTGTATAATTTAGTCGTAATAAGGGTGAGTGATAGAAACCGGTTAATTCATTGTAGGCTCAGTTAAATTCCATCAAATGAATACATCCCATTTCTGTTGGGGTTTGGGGTTCCTACCACAAACTGTGGCCTTCCAAGCTTTGGCTTTTACATAATTTTGAATTTACAGTTGTCAGGCTGTTACAACAGAAAATGAGCATCTTGATATATCAGCTCAGGACATTGTGATTTCTTTCAGAGGCACATTCAATGATCATTTGCAGCTCTGTGAATCTGTGAATTGTCTTTTCATAAATATATTTCCATACTAATTATGCCCATCATCAATCTTTACATGATGGTAAACAATTAAAATGACAAAATAAGATGAAAATCATACATCTTACATGCTTAGTAAATCACTCTTTTGCTTCTCCTTATAAGCCCTTAAGTGACAGCGACTTCTTTTTTTTTTAACTTCTCGTCACAGACACCAGAGCGAAGAGTCATGAGGGCTGCATTCCTGACAGATACTGTACATGCTCGGATGCCTACATCCCGACATGCCCTTCATGCAGACTTTCGCTGGTGAGGTGAGGTCACACAGTAGAGCAATGAGTAATGCTTTTCACATTTCTCTGTCTTCAGTCTCAGCTTATTGGTCTGTTTTTCCTCAAGCGACTTTGGTTATTGAACACACAAACCAGTTTCTGATGATATCAAACTTAAATGACCTAAGTGGGGTGTTACTTGTGTCTGTCTGTATGTGAACGGAAAAGGACCTTTTTTGCCTTGTCTGGTAAAACTTATTTTCTCTCAGGGGGTGTTTGATTGATGTTTGCAAATCTAATGGAGAAATTTAGTTTTCTGTATGTTTTAATACACATGTTATATTGGATACTCCTGCAATCAAAACATATCAGAATTGTAAAGCATTAACTTTAGTTTATTTTCTTAGTTAACTTTTTAAGATCACGAATTAAATGTTAGCTACTTGTTTTGTTCACTAGAAGTTGCTACTGTTTCACCATAACTAATAGATATGTGTAGTTACATTTGTGCTCTGCGTTCACATTAGGAGGAACAATGAAACTTCAACCAACCCATAAACTATTTCTTTACAGCTTATTTTGGTACCCCCCTACTCAATAAATATGGCTTATTTCACCACAAGCTGTCCCACTACTACGTGCTTAGCTCATTCAGAATGTGCTGCACTTTTTCAGATTAGAGCAACACAGGTTTTAACACTGTGTTGGCAGTGAAAAGTTTCCTTACTACTTCAACTAGTAGAAAAAGCAGTAGCCTATTAGTTACTGTTTTTTGTTAAGGTTATGGGTGGTTACACATTGGTTTAAAAAGGTAGTTTGTCTCATAAAGAGTATAAGTGGAGCTTCTTTCTTTACAGACCTCCTATGGGTAAGTAATAAATAGCAAAATTGAGAGGAGTTTGAGGAAAAAGTACTTTAATGCTTATTAGTTTGAGTGTTATAAATGTACCAAAAATTTGTTACTTATACAATGCATCTGTGAGCTTCATTTTCTTCATCTTTTTTTCAATGCTTGGATAATGAATTTAACTATTTAGCCTAATATCAAAATGCTTAATAACTCCTCCAGAGTTTAAGATATAGTGTTTAACAGTGACTGATACTAGAGTGTTTGAAAAACTTAATATATTTTTCATGCCAATCTATGATAATCTACCCATTTTTATCAACAAATTATACAAGTTAGAGACAATAAAGTCTTGCCAAAAAGTCCATTATCATCTAATTTTTTTAAAAAGGTATTACTGTACTCTTAGTTTACCTTGTCATATTCATCATTCAGACACCTTTTCTGTTGTCTGCTTTATTTGATTAAACCTGATGCCACATAAATCCTGAAGTGCATTTTACAGCGCTGGTCATGGATTTGATTTAGTCACATGACATTAACATTTTATCGTGATATGAAATGGTCATGAATCCAGTCTGGCACACGATAAAATGACATCATCTCCCAGCCCCCACCCCTTTACCAGCAGTAACTGATAAAGAGCTGCCAAAAGTCATGATGCATACCACTTGTGCAGACTGGTGTCTGCTGCATGCAGATGTTCAGTGAGCTCACACACAGTCATACAGCATACATCATCAATCTCTATGTTCTTTGTGTCCGTCTGTCTGTCTACATTTCTTTTGGTAATCGGCGTCTTTAACTTTAAGAGATTTGAAAGGATTATTTTATATTTTTTAAAGTTCACAGTAGCACATGCAAGCTCTGTCTTGCTCACCTCACCTTGCTTATGCAACACGCTGACCTAAAAGCAAAAATTGTACCTATTGTTTTTGGACTAGTTGCATAACTTATTATACAATCTGTGGTCACTGTGGTTTGCTAGTTGTTGCATAATTTATCAAAAATGTGTGTGTTGCCATTTTTAACTGTCTGTTGAAATTAAAATTCCTACTAGACCACAAAAAAAGGATCTCATTTTGTCCATAGACAATAATTAAAGTTTTAACACAATGAGATTTATGCCAGCGGTGCTTAATGTTCTTACTAGCATGGACATCACATGCTTAGTTAAATGTAAAGCAGAAAAAGTAGTATGATTTGTAGGTAACTGCAGTATATAACCATCCCACCATTTTCACTGCTTGACTAAAATCACTGGTAAAAAATGCTTTTATAGAGAAATAAAAACAGCTAAGAAATTATTTCAGGCAATAGAATAATTGAAAAGCACCAAAAACAGAACATTTATAATTTAAAGATTTCATTGATTGAAAAAAAAATATATATATATAAAAAAGGTTTATTCTGACAAGGCGTCCTCTGCAAACTCAGTGCTACTCTGTGGCCCTTTAAATTGGGTCATAAAACTCAGAATTCATGTGCAGAAGCCATTTATTTCTGTTCAACATTAATCAGTAAGTGTGCTGATACTAAGTAATAGTGTTTGTTTGATAATGGCAATGGGAGCTTTGATTACGTACTTTTTCATGCATGTCTGTTAGAAATAAACCACAAAGAAAATTATAGAGCTGGAATGGACGATTTCTTTCTCTTGCCTGTGTTACATACACCACATGCCCGGAGTGTGTCAGTGTCCATTTGATTAAGTTTAATAAAGTTTAGCTCATATTTCAACAAATGGCTATGACAAAATCTGAACTAATCGCTTACTAATAATGTCTTTCATCTAAAAATGATCCATGAAACAAAGTTCTTCTATCAAGATCTCATAATTTTGATAGATTTTTTTCATGTGCATTCCATATGCAGTAATGACTTACTTACATGTAATTATTTAAATAACCTAAACCATCATCTATTTGTGGTTCAAATTGTTTGATAACTATTTAAACATACTGCTGCATTGTTAGATTTGCTGCCTATGGCACTTTAATTTGAAATGCCGCACACTGTTTAAGGCCCTCTTTAATGACAGCATCTTCAAAGTCAAAAGCTCAATTCTTTTGGAGTGTGTGTTTGTGTGTATTTTTGGGCACTAGAGGTGTCAGGGGTAAACCAAAAAAGTGAGCTGTGATGAAAAGCTGGTTACAAAACAAAAATCACTGAAGCAAAAAGGCAGCAAAAAAAAAAAAAAAAAAATACAAAAAACTAAAGAAGTACAAAAACTAAAATAAAACAAAGCAGAAATGTGGAAATAAAGAAGGATGGATACAAGGATACAGAACAAGGTAGCAGAAACAGGATCAGGCAACAAAGAGAGAACAACAACAGATAAACTGACAAAGACAAAAGAAACAGAGATTATACAAACACTGGGAGTAAAGAAGACACAGGTGGGGTAATCAGCACACATTAGGACGGGGCGTGTAAAAACAAAAGGCAGAACACTTCACAGGAGATAAGAAAATGAACGAGACAAGACAAGGGTTAACAAAATAAAACAGGGAGTAACTCAACTCAAACCACAAATCATGACAAGAGGTATCTAAAATAAGAATGAAAACACATAATCTGATGATGTTTTTAGCATGGGATCATGGGATTTGTTTATGTCACTGTTAAACAGCCACCATAGCAAATGAAAATCTAACTAACTCAGGACAATTTTTTTTTTTTTATGGAGGAGGTGATGTTTAGAAAGTGAAGTTTTATTCAGGTAACATTTATTCACATTGACTACCGTCCTCTCTCTCTCTCAGGTTGGTGTTTCCCCTGAACTTCAAAAACAGGGACAAAGTAACGAAACACCATCACTTTAGATAAAATGACCAATTTCTCTGAGTTTTAACATTGTTGGAAACATTTCTGATAATGTAAATCCACAACTTTTCTTGTCCTAATTTCCTTATTATTCATAAGTTTGTCCTTGTTTTTCCTACTTTAATTTGAGTGCAACAGGCCCATGATTATGGATAAGATTGCCTCAGATATTCAAGACTTTACATGAATGTATTACATTACCAGTAGGGCAGCATTATTAGAGGGATTTATGTTTTCAAAACAGCCGCATTAATACTGGTTTTTCAATGAAAGCTTATGCAACACTTTGACCTGCAGGAAATAAGAAAAAAACATAACATCTATTTCCAAACCTGTTATGTCACTGTGGTTGGTTACCTGTTGCATAAATTCATTAAAATATAGGTGTTGCCACTTCATGTGGAAACTGAAATACTTACTACACTGAAATAAACTCTGCATTTCAATTTTTCTACTTATAATCTTATCACAATGGGATTTATGTCTGATGTGCTTCATATTCTTAATAATATGTGCTTCATATTCTTAAAAATATGAACATTACATGCTAAGTTAAATGTAAAGAAACAATTGTTTGTGTGGATCGCTGCACTATATAACCATCACA